>JARFJB010001966.1:920000-978727 GCA_036346205.1 Vesta saturnalis
CTACTTACCCCTTGCATCATCACCTCCTGATTGCCGTACTAATTAGCAGGTCACATTAATTATACAGTAGCACTTATAATTAACGAAACACACACATTTACCGGTACCACACGTTTTAAACATCTGTTGTAGAATTGAAAATACCACCATTACAGGAAGGTTGGGAACCGAACTAGACCATAGGCGTAGGCGATTTTAGAAGAAAACCGCAAGAATATTTGCACACATTTTAATAGTTTTATACTACATTATATAGCCAGTTAATTTCAGTTTATATATTTATTTGTTTTATATTAGAATTTATATTATAATTTCCGTTTTGATATGTAAATAAACCTTTCCTGTATGAAATGTTGTAAAACATTGGATAGGAACCCAACTTGCATCTAGGTATACATCTTAGTAGGACCTTTTATGAGAAAGTTCTCATGTTCAAAATTAGAGTTTTTTACAAGTTGTGAAAAAGGACAAACACAACCAATAAAGACCGGTAGCTGCTACCAGAACCGGGAGGCAGTACAAGTGGCGCCCAACGTGGGGCATTTTGCAATTTTCCTTTAGCATTTTTGCATGTGCATTTCCCATTTTCCCCGCTAACATTTACTTTCAGCAAGTTGTACCAGAACGATTATTTCCTGACAAATAACAATAATTATTTTCTTACAGCAAGCAGACAGACTGTCCGAGTACTTTCTCAGGCACGAGAATACAAAAAATTCATATTCCAACTCCGGTCGAAGAATAAATTAAAAATTGTTATTTTCCAGAAATCAAAATAATCAAATTAATCATTTCTTTACAGAACTAATTAATAATAAATGATTAACATTGTTTCACAGGATATATAACTTAGAATTGTTATTTTCCAGAAATCAAAATAATCAAATTAATCATTTCTTTACAGAACTAATTAATAATAAATGATTAACATTGTTTCACAGGATATATAACTTAGAATTGTTATTTTCCAGAAATCAAAATAATCTAATTAATCATTTCTTTACAGAACTAATTAATAATAAATGTGCAACATTGTTTCACAGGATATATAAAAGTAAAAGTGTTATTTTTCAGAAACAACAAATTTACAATACATTATTAAGCACTCCTTTACAGGGCAAATTAATAAACATTGTTACACCGGACATATAAATTAAAAGTGTGCACAATTATATTAAAGAAGAAACATTTAAAACTTAATTCTAATTACTTTCTAGGACCAGAATCAAAACAGTTAAAAGTGTCGGTGAATTCCAACTTCCACAAATTCTACATTATTTAAAGTATAACCAGTGTAATTATAGTTTTCCAATTCTTCAACCCGGACCAAACCTAAAACATAGCAATAATGAGTACCCAAACTCCCGAAGAGAAAGATATTCGTGTAGGTTGGGTGTACACATAAGAAGGATAATTTGATTGAAGAGGCAGGAAAATACAGACTGGATACAACAGGAACAAGTGAAATTCTTCGAGCAAGGATTATAAAATACTTAAGGACTGGAGAAGGTCAAGTTAACTTACCCATCCCGATAGAACCTGTCTTACAGTTTGAGACCAGCGAACTGAGTGGTACTACACCAGGTCCATCCACTTTTTCAACCCAGAACTTTCCACATCGAACAGCGGATACCTGTGACAGAGTTCGAAAATGGGGACTCAAATATGATGGAGTTAGTGATCCCATGTCCTTCCTAGAGAGATTACAGGAGCTCCAGCACTGTTACCAACTCCCTGATAATGAAATGTTGTCAGCACTACCTGAACTGTTTAAGGAGAACGTTCTACTATGGTATAGGAACAACCGATGTAATTGGCATACCTGGTACGATTTCCTGAGAGATTTTCGATTGCAGTTCTTACCACCCCGATATCAACAGAAATTGGAAGAAGAAATAAGAAATCGAATACAGCGACCGAAAGAAAAGGCAGGAGAATATGTCACTTCTCTACTGACATTAATGAGACGCCATGGAGGGTTGAGCACTACCGATCAGCTCGAACGAATATTCGATAATCTGCAAACGGAGTATAAATATTATATTAGACCACAAGATTTCTCTACATTACCTGAACTGTTAGAAATGACCAGACAATATGAAAGATTGCCTTCACGAAGCTATAATCCAGCTCATCATCCTAGTGTACCTCGAGTCCAGTTTAGAGACACCACCATCCCTTCTTCATCACATATTGCCCATATACAAACCGGCACCCTATCAAAGGACTGTCCATGTCCTAAGCCCGAAAAACTTCTGTCGTTGGTGAAGGAAGTAAGGAAACCTTCACTACCTCAGGCTACCTCCCCCATTCCAGAAAAGCATGCCACCACTTCCAGAGAAGAATGGCAAGCATGGCTAAAACAAGTAAAAGAATTTACTCAGTCAGCTACACCTACACCAGCCCTCTTACCAATAACAGCAGATGACCGATTATTTGTCACACTCCAAATTTGTAACCAGCCGATACCAGCTCTAGTGGATACCGGCGCTTCTAGAACTTATTTTGGCAGTAAGTTAAAAGGGATACTAGTGAGAAACTCCATATTTCCCGAAACTCTACAACAGGAAACCATACGTTTGGCAGATAATACAATCACCCATTCTATGGGCAGCTACAGATTTCCCGTCACACTTGGCAACTGTGAGTATTCATTGCTAGGACAATATCTACCGACTCTATCCACCGATATAGTTCTGGGACTTGATTTCCTGAGGCAAGCTCAAGTCACCATAAAACTCACCCCTCACCAAGTTGAAATACAAGGCGAAACTCCCCCTCCGGAAACGATCGTCACCTCCAGTTCTCACAGACTTCGGAGAGGGAAGAAGGATGATAAGGAACATATAAACGAAGTTTCTGCGCCGCAACTCCAGTCGCTTACAATGGCACCTACTCGTAACACTCGCCCGAAGCATCGTCGTCCAACTATCCGGCCTTGGCAACCAAATGCTTATCGGACACCAGGTACCAAGAATTTACCTCCTATATCCACATCCTATAATCCTGTTGTATTAAGTCCCTATAAACCCACTATCACACACTCACCTGTACAAACTCCCATTCTTGACATCCCGGTCTCAGATATTCCTTTGCCCACCAGTCCTCCAAACATATCTCTCTTATCCCTATCACCATTACCAGATTGGGAATTTTCTCCTATCCCCCTTAATCCTGTAGGTCTTCCAGTCACCCCTACTACTCCTTCTCCTTTAAGGCAAATGGTACGTGAGCTAGATGCCTTAGAACTACACACACCAGTCATCCACCCCAATCCTCCTCCTGACAATATGGGCATCACCCTTTTAAGCATCCCTGACCGACCTCGTCCTATACCTCCTCCCACTATTATTCGGACCGGCCGAGGAAAAGCCAGGAATAGAAGACGGTGAAGATTCGTTTGGCCAATGGAGAATTTATGAGAATAAAACGAACGCTTGCAACCGAATTCGGACTAATCCATAAGCCAGGTGACGGACCATCTTCTCCCAGGTAAGGGTGGTGTGTAATAATCCTGCAGATCCTTCCTGAAAATTTAAATCCTTGTAAATAAATCCATCAAAACTTATTTCCTATTTTCTTCCACAACTGCATTTATATGATTTAAAACATATTATCAGTTGTTCCCCTCTCCCACTCTACCCGCTATCTTCCCAAAATCCCTATATAAACACTGCCTTCACATTCAACCAAAAACACACTTGACACTTTGCGTTCATAATTTACTTTCCTGTTATAAATTAGTATTCCAGTATTATTGCTCAGATCCTGAATTCTCCTTATTACCTCATTTCCTTAATTAGTTATACGTTATTAGTATACTAATCCTATATTCATCCTACCTGAACCTGCCTGATACATTAATCCTGCATTACATTCTTTCCTACCATCCACCTATTACATTCATCTACCCTGACACCGATTACTGTGCCTATCCCATCCCTTATACGTATACCAACTTATTGTGGGTCCTGGCCCCGATTTGGGTATACGTAAAGAAGTTGTTTGTGTGAAATCAGACGGAGGGCCTGTACACCCCGAATGGTTATGCACAACTAACTACCCCTGTTGCATCATTATCCTTATCAACCAAACAAGATATTTATCACTATCAACTTGTTGAAGGTGGAAGCCGCGACAAGGATAGGGGTAGACATCCTAGAGATTATAGAGGAGTGACGGTGGTATTGCCCCGAAACATCCTCTACAATCACGAGCAAGGTTATTCCCTTAAATTGCCCTTTGACGGTTTAGGCTTGTGCCCCGAAAAAGGATTTCCTAACCACCCCTATTCAGCCTCTTTCCCCTGTATCTTCTCACATAAATCACGTCGCCATCCCCTACAATAAATTCTCCTTGCTACCCCTCACATTCACACCAGTTTACCTTTGATCGTTTAACCACCTGTGCATAGAATCACCACCTACAAAATCACTCACCCACCACCTTTAATTTATCCCTACATAATAACCATTCCCTTAAGTAAACCGTTTATTGCCGACCTACACAACCCTTGTTTACTTTTAAATAATAGAGTGACCTTACATTGTATTTAAATCAGATTTCCTACTTACCCCTTGCATCATCACCTCCTGATTGCCGTACTCCACCAGCAGGTCACATTAATTATACAGTAGCACTTATAATTAACGAAACACACACATTTACCGGTACCACACGTTTTAAACATCTGTTGTAGAATTGAAAATACCACCATTACAGGAAGGTTGGGAACCGAACTAGACCATAGGCGTAGGCGATTTTTAGAAGAAAACCGCAAGAATATTTGCACACATTTTAATAGTTTTATACTACATTATATAGCCAGTTAATTTCAGTTTATATATTTATTTGTTTTATATTAGAATTTATATTATAATTTCCGTTTTGATATGTAAATAAACCTTTCCTGTATGAAATGTTGTAAAACATTGGATAGGCAACCCAACTTGCATCTAGGTATACATCTTAGTAGGACCCCCTTTTATGAGAAGTTCTCATGTTCAAAATTAGAGTTTTTTACAAGTTGTGAAAAAGGACAAACACAACCAATAAAGACCGGTAGCTGCTACCAGAACCGGGAGGCAGTACAAGTTCCTGGAGAAGAGTGTAAAAATTATACAATATTGTGTAAGAAATACTATCAAAATCCATCATATATATATATATATATATATATATATATATATATATATATTATCTTTATAATAAATCTACTAGAGAAATTGATTAACATTTTTATTCATTAGCAGTAAGTTTTCTTCTTTCTTATTACTTTTATATTCAACAGTTAATTATCCAAGCCTTATAGACTAGGGGCCCGTGGCATAAAAAAACAGGTGATCTGATACATTTTCTATGCCATTTAGAACGATATTATAACATGCCACAATAGGTTCCAGCGCTATGCCGTACACGTATTCCTCTGTCCTTGAGCCCTATCGTAATTATAAGGTGCACTTTTTTCCCGTCCGAAAATGGCGAAATGAAACTGTACGGCATAGATTCTATATGATAGAGGAACCAAAATAGTTATTATAGAACCCAATGCCAAACAAAAATGGAGATGCGGGAAACCGGGGAAATTTTTTGATTTTCCGATTTTTTCCCGCCCGAAAATGGCGACATGAAACTGTATGGCATATATTCTATATGTTAAAGGTACCAAAATAATTATTATAGAACCCAATGCCGTACAAAAATCGTGATGCGGGAAATCGGGAAAATTTTTTCATTTACCGGTTTTTTCGCACCCGAAAATGGTCATTTGATACTTTTTAAAATGAAGTTATCTTGTAAGCACTTGAAATACTTATCAAATAAAACATAATACCGTACAAAAATAGTGCTGCGGAAAGCGGTGAAAACATTTTTATTTCCCGAATTTTTCTTACCTGAAAAACGTCATCTGAAAATATACGGCATCTACTGCAATCTATTAGTTATCATATAAAATAATGTAGAAAAATAATGCCGTACAATAATAATAATGCGGGAAGCCGTGAAAACAGTTTAATTTTCCGAAATATCCTTCCCTGAAAAAAGGTCATTTCAAAGTGTACAGCATCTATCTATTGCAATCATATTAAATAAAATCGAAAAATCCTGCCGTAGAAAAATATGAGTGCAGGAAGCCGTGAGAAAGTTTTAATATTTTGAATTTGAGCCATATAGAAAATGCGATTTTTTCTTAAATTAAATATTTGTATTAAAAACTATTTACCTACAAAAAGATTGGATCGGGAGATCGTGGGAAATATTGTATTGTATTGTATTGTTGTTTTATTTCTTTTTATTTTTATTAACCAACTTTTTATATAAAAAAATGTCACTTCTTGCATACATTACAAAAAATGGCAACACCGTTATTTTTTTTTTATTATAAGAAAAATTCTTCATCTGATTCTTCTTCTTCTTCTTCATCACTATTCATGTCAGAATCAATGTCAAAATGCACTGATTCCGACCGCATATCGTCATCATCGCCATCTGTAAAAACATTTATTTATGTTATTACTGCAATAATAAACAGATTGAATGTGCAAAAAAAATTCTATAATTTACCTTCTTCTTCAACATCCGACTGGATGACAATTTCATTATCAGAATCATTCCCAATCTTGTCCACATCTTCGTCACCTTCAGTAACATCCAAAACCTTTTCAGGGCACTCTTTGCCATCAAACCAATGGAAAATGTATTTATTTTCCTCAATTTTCCATCCGTAATTCAAAGGATTTAACGTAGTGGGATTTTTCACATTTGAATTACACCAAATTTGGGCAATATATACAGATCTGCGATATTGCTGTTCCAATTCTCTGCATGATGGAGGGAAACTCGTAGCTTCCAACTTAGCAGTGCTTTTTTTAAAGTTTTCTCGTGTGCTTTTAGGCTTATATTTCTGATCAAATATCACTGCCCTAGCTCGATTAACGGTTTTCACCGCTTTTACATTATACAACAAGCAAACAAATTCTTCTATCGTTTTGAATACCTGTTCTATAACAGCTGGATCAGTAAATAAGTGCGAGTTTCCCATTTTTTGAGAAGCCTCTTGAAATATCACTGATTTTTGCAGCTTTTTAAAGGGACGATCTTTACCCTTTCTAGAAAAGGCAGGGTTAAAGTCGCATCCCGTAAACGCGTGGAATGCGGCCAAGGAAGTACACAGCTGCATTCCAAGGACATCGAATAGGGCATTTATATCTATAACTTTGACATGATTTCCTGTACCCATTTGTATCCAAATTTCTCTGTTAATTATTGAGGCACCATTTGAATCTTCGATTAGAACTTTCAAATTTGATAGCATGATAACTAAAATGTCTGTATCGGAGCATTTAATTAAAATTTTACTACCTTTCTGTACATTTGTGGCATGAAACACAATCTTCGTGTCAGCTTCTTCATGTCCGGGGCATGTAAAGTCGTCAGAAACCTCTCTTATTACATCATCCGATACCCTCCTATAACAATAGCATACTTCATAATTAAGAAATATCTTTTGTGTAGGTTTAATCAGTGACGATCTTTCTCGGCTAGTCCAATCATTGATCAGGAACTGGACGAATGCCTGTTTCAACTTGCTAAAAAGTTACTTGGCCGCTTCATCATTGGTCCTTCAATAGTGTAATCCGTTTCTCTACAATTATTCCTAATCATGTGCTCATGATCCTTTATACTAGGTTCAGGATACGTGTCAAAAATAATGTGCACTTCCTTTGCTGAATGACTCGTGACATGCTTTAAAAGAGATTCACTGATGCCACCAAAAGTTGAAGGTAAGTCTATAAGCGTATAGATAAAGAAAAAGCCGTCGATGATTACGGTATCCAATTCCTACGGTAACAATTTATCATTCAGTGGTTGTCTCATTAAAGATGCAACCAATTTCAATTTGTCGGTTTTATTAATAACCCCATTTAGGTGGCACAGAGCAAGAGGTACAGGCACTAAAACCTTCTCGATCTCTACCTTTTTCTTAAGAGCGATGCCTAAAAGTCTACCAAATAAGTCTCTTTGAATTTTAACCTCTTCCACTTTGCCTCCTTTCTTCTTCTTGATAACTGCATTGCTAATCGTCAGAATTTTGTTTCTTGTTATAGGTTGTTCAAATCGTTTCGGATCAGTAGAGCACTCTTCCAAAAACTTGTTCTTCTGCTCTTCGCCGAGTTTAACTGCATTTAATAAAAACGCCTCAGCATCAGTATTTGCTGCCCGCCCATTTGAAATATTGTACAGCAAGTCTTGTTTCATATTAGTTGAAAATGGGTTAAGGCGTTCGAGGATGCATTTTTTCAGTTGCGCGATGTCCTCTGCAGCTTTTATAATCCTATTTCTTCTCAAATCGTTTGTTACGTCATCATGGGGCCGTAGAAAAGCTTCATTTATAACATGAGAATGATTTGGGTTCTTAATGAATGACTTTTGCTCCATCTACTGCCAGCAGGTATAGAATTCGTCAAACATCTTGTGCGCTTGGATGCATCCAAATTAATGGTAGTTTCTACAGTGTAATCTATGGGCTGCTTAGAAAAGGGTTTGCTCGTTTTAAACTAAAAGTAACTTTTAAGCGTGGGTGTGTGAAGAATCGGTTTTGTAAATTAACCAGATACAAAGTAAGGTACCGAGCATAGTTCTGATGGTTGAAGGTAAAAAATATATTTAGAAATTTATGCAAACTATAAATATATAGATTTACATCTCCTGTACGTACACTTCGATCAAACAATAGGTAATTATTAATGAAATCAACATACGTCAAGAAATATTGTGGCGTTTTACCATGTTCGCCATCAATCGTCTTTTGACGGAATGTTTCATACCTGTCAAGAAGCTGAAGCAATTTAACATTATTTGTAGAGCGATAGGAAATAACTTCCGTACTTTGCTGTGTCGATGGCTCTTGAAATGTTTGTAAGAAATCGATGACATCTGGATCTATTTCGACATTTTCAGTTTCAATGAAATAATCAAAATGCAACATTTCAAGAGTAAGAGCTGTAAGCGGATGGATTCGCTTACACCTATTAAAGTGTTTTCCTTGCAAAAAGCCGCTCACGGAACCACTTGCTAGTATTCTAGCATCCACTAAAATTTCCGTCAGTCCAGATCCATCAATAAATTTGCCAACTGCCTTAAACTGCGACATGGACGTGTGAAAGGGCCCTAAATAAATAAAGAGTTTTTCAAACTCCTTATCGGTTAAAAACGTATCCATGGTGTGTTGGATTTTAAATGCTTTTGCAGCTATCGCAAGGTCATAATGAACCTCAGCGTATTCTTGCCCACACTCTTTTGAACCCTTAATACTCTGCCTCATAGTTTCACAGCCCACTGAATTTTGAGTTGGCGACTGATTTATTGGTGTCAAATAAAATATGTCTTGCTTTTCACTTTTGTCGGTAATTATCTTCACATTAAATCCAACCCACATTGGTGTTGGTATTTTCAAAAAATAACTCAACATCCAAGTTCTGTCTAGCCTAATTACGTCTTGTAAATTTACAGGCACACTTTGTTCACCATGCACTACCAACGTTCTTTCAAATGTCAACTTATGAGTTACACCTTCAAGATTTACATGGTCTGGTTCATAATGTCTTCTCATTTTTTTTATGGAAGGCTCGCTGTTTGTAACTGCATCTCACACATTTGATTGTAAAATTAGTTGTTGTATATTCTAACGTCTACGTTTGTCCTGCATGTGATTACCTGCAAACGGTATTGTAAATTTTTAGTTTAGTAAGTATGTGTTATAATATTTTTCAATTTTTATCTTAAAATTCTTAGAATAATTAGAGTAGCAAATGTTTGAAAGTGAGGTATGAGTGTGTCAAAAGAACCTATCAAGTAAGATTTGTTAAATGTCTGCTTGAGTGACAATTTATGGCACTTAAGTAATTTCGTTTGAGATTGTGCAGGTTTGGCGCCTAACGGCATCCTGTAGGATGGGGTGACGCCCGGGTAGTTCGGGCAGAACAGTGCATTTTTAACCTTCAAAGGTAACGGGCTGATTTTAAATTTGTAAATATCATGTCTGCCATTTTTTAGTAATAAATACGATAAGGTGCAGCAGCACACCCGTATAATTATTTTATTTACACCAAAACATGGTCCTTCGAGCCGGATATGTGTGAACGCGTTAATTAATTAGTACATTAAAACAAAAAATTGTGTAAAGGGTGCAGTAAATCGCATTTTATGTGGTGTACGGCATTAGTTGCGTCATTTACAATTACATTTTCGCTATCGCGACGTGTTATTCGAATCATCGAATCAAATTACTGCAACGTTATACGCCAACAAAATACTTCAGCTAGTATCTATTTACTTCGCATCTCCGCATCAATCGAGCCGACGACTACTAGCCGTTGATCATTACATTCATTCGAACGCCAAATCAAGATATTGGAGTTCCCCAATTAGTAAGTAGCACATTTTAAATTACATTTACCTTTCCTTTGCTCCAATACTGCCTCGAACTGCGTTATAATGGAAGAGTTAAAGTCACAAAAGGCATTATTAAAATCGCGATTAACAAGGTTCAAAACGTTCTTTACTAAAATGATTGATTCTAATTGTGGTGATCCCGATGAAATTGTGGAACTCGCCAACAGATTACAAAATATTAAACCGATTATGATTGAGTTTGAATCCATTCATTTAAAAATCATGCAAAATTCTAATGATCCCGTCCATGACCAGGAATTAGAAGCTTTTGAAAATACATTCTTTCAAATTAGTTCAAAGGCATCTAAATTCATTGATCAGAGTTCAGTAGTTGAAGGTAACGCAACTAGTAAATGCATAAAATCGAGTGATGTAGCAGATGCAAATGTTACACTGCCCATGCCCAATATTGAATTGCCCGTTTTCAGCGGAAAATTTGAGGATTGGATAGAATTTCGCGACTCATTTGATGCCATGATAAACCAAAATCTTAAATTAAATAACGTTCAACGGTTTTATTACTTGAACAGTGCATTAAAAGGGGAGGTGGCTCAAAAGATTAAAACGTTAAAAATTTCTCCAGAAAATTACGTGATTGCGTGGGAAACATTAACTAGAAAATATGAAAATAAAAAACTAGCTGTGAACAACAATCTCAGGGCGTTATTTAACTTAGAACCGCTTAAACGCGAGAATTATAGTCATTTACAATCCTTTTAGATGAAATCTTAAAAATAATGCATACATTAAAGCAGTATGAGCAACCAACAACTGATACGTTATTAATTCACATACTAAGCGCTAAATTAAGTCAAGCAACCCGGCATGAATGGGAATCCCGCATTAAAAAAGACCATTTTCCTGCCTTTGAAGAATTCACCGAATTTATTGATAAACGGTGTGATTTCTTAGGATCTATTGAGTCAAATAATATCAAGTTCAATCAGAACTTACCAAATGTGATTAATTATAGTAAAGCGAATAAAGCTTGCGTTGGAACTACTGCTAAATTTTGTGTATACTATAAATCAGGGCATAGTATTTTCAATTGCCCGGAATTTTTAAAACTAGAAGTAACTAAACGCATTACGGAAATGAAAC
The DNA here is from genome assembly GCA_036346205.1 of Vesta saturnalis. Classification (NCBI taxonomy): domain Eukaryota; kingdom Metazoa; phylum Arthropoda; class Insecta; order Coleoptera; family Lampyridae; genus Vesta; species Vesta saturnalis. The sequence goes on from JARFJB010001966.1 coordinate 931,557, forward strand.
GTTTACACCTTTGCCTTAATTGTTTTAAGCGTAACCATTCTTTTCAAACTTGTACTGCTGGTTCCTGTAAAAAATGCAACGGGAAGCACAACACTCTCCTGCATTACGATACACCGCGTGATATACACAAGGGTACGTTTTCTCATGCCACTACAAGCAGTGATCAGTGTGTGGAGAAAAATGAAAACGGAAACGCTCAGTCCGAGTCTCAATGTTCCGACGAGCAAATTTCTAATTCTATGTCGCACCAAGTTTCCATTGTTGCAAATTTTAAAACGTCTTCTATTACAAATTCTATTTCGTGCGCCGCTGCAAACTTCTCACAAACCTTATTATCCACAGCGTGTGTCGAAAGCAAGGATAACTTTGGAAACATTCATATTGGTCGCGCATTATTAGATCCAGGATCTCAGATAAATTTTATAACTAAAGAATTTTGCAATAACCTAGATCTTTCTACTACGAAATACAATATGACAATTTCAGGAATAAGCAATTCGCAATCGAATGTGCGCCTCAAAACGCAACTATTATTTAAATCGCGTGTAAATGATTATACCGCCAAAATTTCGTGTTTAGTGCTGGATCGAATAACAAATCATATACCGACAAAATCTTTCGATTTGCGGGCATTGAACGTACCATTGCATATCAAGCTAGCCGATCCAAAACTTAACATAACCAATCAAATTGATATTCTTTTGGGTGCCGATATATTTTGGGATTTATTATGCGTAGGTCAGCATAAATTAGGACCCGGCATGCCAATTCTACAAAAGACGAAGCTAGGTTGGGTGATTGGTGGTGCGATGGGATTAGATTTCAGCAACTCCCTATCTCTAGCGTGTGTTGAAAGCGCTGATAGCCGAATACAGCGGCAGTCAGAACAATTCTGGGAGCTTGAAGAATGTGATGGCAATCCTTCTCACTTATCTCCTGATGAACAACATTGTGAAAACCATTTCATTGAAACTGTTCGCCGGGATGACGCAGGGCGCTTCATTGTAAGTATTCCCTTCAAAGACAACGTATCTAACCTTGGCGAATCTCGTCCATTAGCCTTAAAGCGTTTCTATTCGTTAGAAAGAAAGTTACTCGCTAATCCCGCTTTGCGGGATGAATACGTACATTTTTTAGAGGAATACGAAAGACTTGGTCACATGTCTCGCATTTTAGAAACACCAAACAGTTCAGACCTTAAATATTATTTGCCACACCACGCGGTTATAAAGACGACTAGTAATACAACGAAAACTCGCGTAGTTTTTGACGGTTCTGCGAAGACCACTTCTGGTTTTTCATTAAATAACGTGCAATACGTTGGTCCGGTAATTCAGCGTGATCTATTTTCCATTTTAATGCGCTTTCGTAAGCATTCATACGTGGTCACAGCTGACATTGAAAAGATGTACCGTCAGGTATTAATAGATCCAAAGCAAAGAAATTTGCAATTAATTCTTTGGCGAGCGGATCCAAATAGTGAAATATCGTGCTTTCAGTTGAACACTGTTACCTATGGCACTGCGTCAGGATCGTTTCTTTCTATTAGATGTTTAAAACAATTAGCAATACAATTTAAAGGAGAATATCCAATCGCGTCTGAAGCCATAGAAAACGACTTTTATGTGGATGACCTTTTAACTGGATCTAGCAGTCGTGAAAGGTTGATACAATTGCAAATCGAAATCTCAAAAATCTTAAGTACAGACGGTTTTGCTCTGCGAAAATGGTACTCAAATGATAAACGCGTTTTAGAACATATAAATTCGGGGCAAATACCGGAGAACGCTGCTGAGCAACAATTTATTGTGACTGACAACGCTAAATCTCGAACTTTAGGAATAGTGTGGACCCCAAATTTCGACACATTAGAATATCACATACAAGCATGTTTGCCACAGGAAAGGGTGACTAAACGCTCAATCCTTTCAGCGACGGGGCAAATTTTCGATCCATTAGGGCTTCTTGGTCCCGTTATTGTTCAGGCAAAAATTATATTACAACTTCTATGGCAGGAAAAACTGTCATGGGATGAAAGTCTACCCATCCACCTAACTACTAAGTGGTTAAAGTTTCGAGATCAGTTACATTTCCTCAAGCTGATAAAAATACCACGGCATGCAATAATTAAGAGTCCTCTGAAAGTGGATTCTGTGATGCGTCGCAAGCAGCATATGGCGCTTGCATATACGTGAAATCTACCGATCAAAACGGTCAATCGCAAGTAAAATTGTTATGCGCTAAATCCCGCGTGGCCCCATTACAAAACGTTAGTTTGCCTCGCCTAGAATTGTGCGGTGCTTTATTGCTAGCACGCCTTATGAAGAGGACAAAATTGAACCTTGATGTCCACGATTGCATTTACTGGTGTGACTCCACTATCACATTAAGCTGGATAGCAGCAGCTCCAAACCGATGGAAGACTTTTGTAGGTAATCGTGTGGCTGAGATTCAAACTTTAACACATCCTCACAAGTGGAAGCACATCCGAACTAACGACAATCCTGCTGATCTTTTATCGCGTGACGCGGCTCCAAGGGAGATTTTAAAGTCAACTCTATGGTGGAACGCGCCAGAATGGTTACTGAAAGATCATTCTTGCTGGCCAAATCAACCCGAAATTATTGAAAACAGTTTGGAAGCTCGCGCGTTGGCTCATGCTTCACTAGAATTACGAACGATCCAATCGTTCTGTAAATTTTCGTCATTAGGTAAACTACAGCGTGTTGCCGCTTATTGCTATAGATTCATACACAATTCAAAAACCTTACCCGCGAATAGAACGTTTGGCGTATTAACTTGTCCAGAAACGGAAAACGCATTACAAAACTTATTAAAAATTGCCCAGCGCGAGACATTCCCCAAAGAAATAAATAACTTAAATTCTAATAAACTACTTGGCGCTAAAAATCAATTACTATCATTAAATCCGTTTATTGACGAAAACGGCATGTTGCGTGTTGGCGGGCGTATAGGGTTGTCAAACTTCGACTACTGTAAAAAACATCCACTCATTCTCTCTTCATCACATTGGCTAACGAAATTAATATGCAGAGCAGAGCACATTAGATTATTGCACTGCGGAACTAATCAGCTGTTAGCGTCTTTGCGCGATAAGTACTGGCCTAAATCAATTAATCCCATCATGGGAAACCTTCCAAAAAACCGCATTACTGAGTCACCTCCATTCTATAACTGCGGGCTGGATTATGCAGGTCCAGTTCTAATAAGAAACAAGAAAGGTCGTGGTTGTAGACTCATTAAGTGCTACATTTGTATCTTTGTTTGTTGCTCTACAAAGGCCATGCATCTAGAACTAGTATCAGATCTGACCACTGAAGCTTTTGTAGCAGCACTTAAAAGATTTATATCCCGAAGAGGCCAACCTCTAGATATTTACTCTGATAACGGAAGCAACTTTATTGGAGCTAACTCAGAATTAAAGCAGCTATATGCGTTCCTTTCCGATACCGAGAATCAGAATCAATTGATCAAATCATGCTATGATTATAAAACTACATGGCATTTTACATCCCCTAGATCGCCACATTTTGGCGGTTAGTGGGAAGCAGGCGTAAAGTCCATCAAAGTTCATTTAAAAATAGTTGCCACAAACACATCATTAACATTCCAAGAATTCTATACACTACTAACTGAAATCGAGGCAGTATTAAATTCCTGCCCTTTGACTTCCTTGTCTACTGACCCTCATGATTTTGATCCATTTACCCCCGCGCACTTTTTAATTGGGAGAAAACTCACATCAATCCCGCAACCAGATTTAGCCAGCACGGCTGATAACAGACTTAGCAAATATCAGCACATCGTTAAAATTAAGCAACATTTTTGGCGGCGCTGGAGCAAAGAATACATAAACGAGCTTCAGGTGCGGTCTAAGTGGAAACTGAACTGCAAAAGTGCGTTAAAAGCTGGTGCAATCGTATTGATACGTGACGATAACTTACCGCCATTGAAATGGTTATTGGGTCGCGTTTTAGAGCTCCATCCCGGAAGCGATGGCGTAACTCGAGTGGTTACCGTAACGGCAGCAGTTTTTAAGCGCGCGGTCTGCAAAATTTGTGTACTCCCTATAGATTAAAATTAGGCCATAAGTGTAATTGTGTTAACGTATATTCTATATAGGGTAGTTAAATTATAGTTTACTTGTATTGTAATACCACGGATATGTTGATTATCATCGATTGAAAGAAATCTTTCAATGGGTGGCGGGATGTTTGTAACTGCATCTCACACATTTGATTGTAAAATTAGTTGTTGTATATTCTAACGTCCACGTTTGTCCTGCATGTGATTACCTGCAAACGATATTGTAAATTTTTAGTTTAGTAAGTATGTGTTATAATATTTTTCAATTTTTATCTTAAAATTCTTAGAATAATTAGAGTAGCAAATGTTTGAAAGTGAGGTATGAGTGTGTCAAAAGAACCCGTCAAGTAAGATTTGTTAAATGTCTGCTTGAGTGACAATTTATGGCACTTAAGTAATTTCGTTTGAGATTGTGCAGGTTTGCCGCCTAACGGCATCCTGTAGGATGGGGTGACGCCCGGGTAGTTCGGGCAGAACAGTGCATTTTTAACCTTCAGAGGTAACGGACTGATTTTAAATTTGTAAATATCATGTCTGCCATTTTTTAGTAATAAATACAATAAGGTGCAAAGGCACACCCGTCTAATTATTTTATTTACACCAAAACACTCGCCGATGTCACTGTCACTGTCATCGTCTTCAACCTCAGCAATCGCAGTAGGCATAGAATTTGGAGAATGATTCTGATAAGCTATTCCAACCGTGTCATGCAAAGTGCTATCACCTGATCTACTTTCGATGTATCGATCGAAGTTATCCCATGATAAACCGCTTCGCTTCTGTTGTTCTAAAAGCATTTCAGCTGGGCAAACATTTTTGTACATAGAAAGGTAGAAAGTACTTTCAGTTTCAAATTCCAGTGCTTTATGATACGATATGGAATGGCCATATGCGTTTAAAATATTTACAACCTTTTTACTGCTAGTTATACTTTTCATAGCAAGACCTAAAGTTATATGTTTCGAAGTTTTTATTTTTCCTCTATGGACACCATAAATAATGTCTTGGGATAGTGATTTACAAAGTAATAACAAGCGGGGATCTTTGATTTTCTCACTTACGCCACCAGTCAGCCAAAGAGAGAAGAAGTCAAGTATATCTGTAGGAATATCGCATTCTTTCTCTTCACTATATTTAAAGTACTTCGACGTAAGAGTAATGCGGAAGATTTAATAGTGTTAGTATCATTCACCATTTTCATGTTCATATTTTCTAAAGTAGCCGTAGTTGATACAACGTACTTTTTATTGTTACTGTATATGTACTTTATTTTCTTACCAAATCTAGTGCTTATGTCACTTTCTAAGGCTCTTGTATCGAATGCCACGGGCAGTTGCTGCGCATCATACTGCTCCATTAGCAACTCACGAGACAAATTAGTTAGAAATGAAAATTGTAAAATGCAAAGTTTGTCGATCACATGATCTTGAATAAACTGAAACAATTGCTCTCTGGCTAACTGATACCTCAAACGTCTATAATGCCACTCCGTGTTTTCCTTTTTTTGCCGACTCTTATTTACATAATGTAATTTACAACTCCGGTGATATGGAATTGGTAACAGTTGCTGTTGATATTCATCGGTTTTAGCAAACAAGGCAACATCATTAATTTCAGTTACCACGTTAATAACTGGTTCAAACGATTCGTAATTATACCGTGTTCTTGAACAGCTACATGTTTGAATACTACGATTTACTGTTATTCTGCATTTTCCACAAAAAAACGCAAGGGAGTTCAGACTTGATTTGTCTGGAAGATGTATCTAAACTTCCTTCATTTTCGTCTCTGAAAACAAAATTATGATTTTGTTTAATTGCACTTAAGCATCACAAATTTGACTTAAAAAATTACGTATTTTAAAATGAAAATTAAATGTGCCCGATATATGTATGTACATATAATTTTTCATACAATTTTTGGGTAGCGGATAATCAGGTCCGTAATTAAACTTTCGCCAATTTTTATAAATAATTATCTAATATTTTGGTGAGCTGAATCCAAATCCGCACAATCGCAAAATCCAAGCAAAAAATGCACTTTGTCTATAATTTCTAAACTAAAACAGATTTGAGATATCTCCCTCAATCATAAGAATGAACCCAAATTTTCAAACCCACAAACCCCAAAACCACAAACTTCAAACCCCCAAACCTCAAATTATAAATACAATTCTTACCTTTGTTGTTCGAAATCACTTGACGCTGCTTCTTCCACAATGTTTTCTTTAATTTTTCCGGACAAATTAGTTAGTTGTTTGAAGCAACTTTGGTGATAAAAGCTGCGATCAATACTTTTAGGAAGCATTATGCTATTAACATCCAAAGACTGTCGACCTCGCGGTAACTTTTTTCGGTAATCAATAGCATTTTGACATTTAGATAACATGTCGAGAGTTACTTTTTTTAATTTATTTTGTATCACATCCTGGCAATTAGCAAAAAAAACAAATATCCTCCTCTTCCTGTACATCACTATCACCGTCTTCATCGGCATTTGACATTGTAAAATCGAATTATTCACTATATACAGCTCACTAAATAAGTATAATTAGATGATATAATACAATAAACAAGATGATATAATTAAATAAGCTGCAAACACGTGCACGAGAAAAGAACGCCCCGGGAAGTTTTACACGAATTATTCATAATATGGCTGCCCTCGCCCGTTCAGGTGACGTTGCCAGCGTGGATATATACAGTGGAGGTCTGTATAATACGATGCGCTGTACGTGAACTGCGCATGATGTACATGCATATGTGTGTATATGCGAATGCAAACGAATTCTTCATTTTTACTTGCTAATATTTTTATTTTGAATCATTTTTTATAGACGGCAACATAGTGTTACTATAGAATTTAAAGTAATGATATCAAAAATACATCGCCGTATAGTATCATGTAATCTTTTAACAAACATGATAAAATGGAATCTGAAATTTACATAATTTTTTATTTATATTTATACACTACAATTTTTGTACGGTACTACTTTTTCATCAACATTTATGTGCTGAAGAATTTACTGGTACAAATGCAGTATTTTATCAAGTTACGTTTTTCGCATAGGGAAAAATATAACCCTGAAATTTAGATAATTATTTATTTTTACTCATATGCTAAATCATTTTTGTACGGCATTCCTTTTATATCTCGATATATATGTTAAATAATCCAATAGAAGTCATGCCGTAAATTTTCAGGTTACCCTTTTTGGGTAGGAAAATTTCAGGAAATCAAAAATTTTCCACGGTTTTCCGTACTAACTTTTTTGTACGGCATGTGTTTTACTTTCTTTAGACGTCTTTGACGAATATACCTATAACAGCAATAATATATGTTAGTTTTACTTCTCTTACTGATTTATGGATAATTTAAGAATGTCATAATTATTGAAAATTTCATTGTTACTTATTTGTCAATATTTTTATTTCTAAGCATTTCTTATGAACGGCAACATCGCCTAACTATAGTCTTTAATGCAGTGATTTGAAGAATTGCTTTGCCGTACAGTATCATTTGACCTTTTAATAACCGTAATTAAACCCGAATATTAGATAATTATTAATTTATATGTGTATGCACAACAATTTTTTTACGGCACTATTTTTACATGTTCATTTATGTGTTATAGAATCCAGTGAAACAAATGCCGTATATTTTCATGTGACCATTTTCGGATACGAAAAAATCGGTAAATTTCCCGCATCACGATATTTGTACGGCATTGGGTTCTATAATAATTATTTTGATTCCTCTAACATATAGAATGTATGCCGTAAAGTTTCATTTCGCCATTTTCGGGCGGGAAAAAATCGGAAAATCAAAAAATTTCCCCGGTTTCCTGCATCTCCATTTTTGTACTTCATTGAGTTCTATAATAATTATTTTAGTTCCTCCATCATATAGAATGTATGCCGTACAGTTTCATTTCGCCATTTTCGGGTGAGAAAAAAGAGCACCTTATTATTACGATAGGGCTCAAGGACAGAGGAGTACGTGTACGGCATACCGCAGGAACTTATTGTGGCTTGTTATACTATCGTTCTACATGGGTTAGAAAATGTATCAGATCACCTGTTTTTTTATGCCACGGGCCCCCAGTCTATTATAGCTCCTGAAGAAGTGTATAAAAATTTACAAAGCTTCAGTCCCTTAACAGAATATATATATATATATATATATATATATATATATATATATATATATTGAGATGTTTAGAAAGAGGTAATAGAAGTATCGGACAGCTTACATGACATTTGGGTCATAAAAAGGGGTAATTTCTGGCTCGATACAAGTGCGAGACACAATTTTACATAAATCTGGTTCACGATGTGTTTAAAATAAATTTATTTGGTATAAATTGATCTGAATATCATTTGCTAAGTTTGGTTTCATCATAAAAAGCAATTTGCTGCTACCAAAATTGTCAAGAATGTTAGATATCACCATTTTCGTAGAGTCATTTTAGTAGTGCAATTTTTACAATAAAATTCAATTTTTCAAAGGTAATTTGGCAAGTAGACATTTCACAGGTGTTTAAACATGGACTATGTAGTTAGGATTATGTTAGGGAAAGTGTATGTTTAGTTTTTAAAAGCAGGAAATACAAAAATTTAGTTAAAAGGGTTATAATTTGGACAGTATAGACAATTTTCGCACACATTTTTGTTAGCGAATTAGTGACAAAAATTATAATACTTGATTCACAAGAAGAAAGACATTTAGAACATTATGGCACACAAACATTTATAGTGCCGTACATTTTATAGTGTAAAATCCTAAAAGAGTGTTAGACGATGAGACTTTTTCAATGCAAGACTAAATAACATTATGCATTGCAAATAAGTAGTGAGAACAATAAAGACAAGTTGTACAAACCTTAAACATAACATTTTAAGTGCTAAAAACATTTTTTAATATGAATTAATTTCATATTTAAATTTAAGTATGGTTACGTTGTAAATTTTAGGTTTTTCACATAATTTTATACTTTTTCCACATTATTAGATTTAGTTTTTGCTCTTAAAGCAAATAATAGATGTTCTTTCACAATATAAATAAGTTTTTATAAGGATACAGCGTTTTTATCCGCAAAATTTTGCTAAATCTGAGGTGAATTCTAGACAAATTTACAAAAGCTTAAAATTTTCATCAAATTAAATGTTTCGAATATAAAAGATATGTTTTCTTATGTAAATTGTCCTCAGAATTCCATTTTTGCAAGTAATTTTAGTGTAGCTTGTAAGTGTAAATAGTTAAAAGCTTATTTTGATTAGATTAAGTTGTTTCGTTTATTAGTGGTAGGAATTATTGCTTATTAGGTGTCCTTTTATTCGAAATTTCACATAGTTTTCATTTCCGTTTTTAAATTTCATTTCCGACCATGTATAAGAAAGTTACGGCCAAAATTCCATTTATGTACAATTCTTAATTTTGATTATCCAATCACATCCATTGTAAATTTTGCAATATGGCTGTAAAAAAGTTGAAATTTCTGTAGCAACCAGAAACCTATAAAAGCAAGCGCTCAGGAATCATTCTCTCTCTAGAATTTGTTCAAAAAAGTGAAAAAGTTAAAACAGTGTTGCTAAATTTGTGTTTACATAACCTAATTTATTATCGTCGAGAAAGTTTACGTTACGAATAATTTCGAGAGCACTTGTTTTTATATCATCGGTTAAAATTAAATAGTTCGGTCACCGATACCTGTCGTTGTTAATAAAATAATTCTGTACGATTAATTGATGTCACGATTTTGTGTAGATTTGTTTTCGTGTTTACCGATTTAAAATAATTCTGATATACCAAATTAAATTCCATTTTTATTTGGTGAAAGTTTGTTTTATTTCTCCGGACAATTCCTCTTAAATTAATATTATTTTCGGTAACTAAAATAAAAGTGTGTTAAAAAAAAAAAATCTTGGATACTTAATAATACATTTTAAACGATATCACTCATAAAGATTTAAAACCATTTTAAATAAAAAGTTACCATAGTAAATAAGTGTTTGGAGGTTGCCGTTTTTGGAAAGAAAACATCTTGAAGCTTGGAAGTTGGTGTCTTCGAGAACCGAGATAGCAGTTGGATATTAGTAACAACAATAGCCGAGTGAACATTGCCTGCATCCAGCTGAAGTTTGAAGACATCATTCAATCGACAGGAAGGACTGTATATGTGAGTTTTAAAATTTTATAACCCTGTTTATTGTTATTTCCCTGCAATTTATATTTGTTATATGTTATTAATTAAGAATTTCAATTATTTACTTGTGTAAACACCTGTGAAGCTAATTATTTCCTTTTCTTTTTCTAAACTTTCATTTTGATGCAAACATTTAAGTTTCTTAATTATTTGACATTTTTGACAGCTTTAATTATTTTTCACTTAAAGTCATTAACGCATGCGTTAGAAAGCAAATTCTATTCAGAGCAAATTTTATACGTTAAATTCAATTACATATTGGATATTTCTTATATTTTAAAAAATTTTTATCTTCAACTAAATCCCTGAACTCTATCCCCAATTGAGATCCCTGAGCTAGTCTGGTGCAATAATAACATTTAGAGTTAAATAAATACTTCATTCATTATTACATACAACATTTAAATTTACCTCATAGTAAATATAATAAATTCCCTGAACCCTTTCCCCGTATGAAAATAATATAATAAATAAAATAAATATAAACCTAATACATCTCAATTTATTAAATAAATTTTAACATATCAATTTATTGGCGCCCAACGTGGGGCACGATTTAGTTTGAAGATTTTGATATAAAAGCACAAAAAATTTTTTATAGGTATTTAGTTTTTCATTTTTTCGTTCATTGTTATTTGTTATTTGTTATTAGTTATTGTTTATTGTGTTTATTAGTGTTAGGATTTTTATAAAAAGGGGCAAATTTAGTTAGTACAACTAGTGAATGCAAGATCGTAGAGTAACTAGATCAGGTAAAGTTTACGGACCTAAAGATATTGAGGTAAAAGAGCGAAAACAGGATCTAGTTACAGAGATGGAACAAGTAGAAAAGAATGTTGAAGCACAACAAGAAGAAGGAAGTCCAGTTAGAGAAAGCAAAAGCTTAGACGTGGACATGATAATCGCCATGCTGATGAAAGCGGAAGAAAGTAGAAAGGAAGACATGATGAAAGCGGAAGAAAATAGAAAGCAAGACAAGAAAGAAGCAGAAGAAAATAGAATAAAAGCCGAGGAAAATATTGATAGTAAATTTAACAAGCTTGAAGAAAATAGAATAAAAGCTGAGGAAAATATTGATAGAAAATTCAACAAGCTTGAAGAAAATAGGAAAGAAGCGGAAGAAAATAGAATAAAAGCAGAGGAAGAAAGGAAGGAGGATATGAGACGGCTACAAGAAAGTATCGATAGACAACTGAATAAGTGGGAGAACGATAAAGAGAAGTTAGTGCATAAAATGGAGAAAACGAAGGAAGAATTAAGTAACAGCATGCACCGAGAAAATGATAAGTTATGGGGAACGATTATCGACAACAAGGAAGAGGCAGATGACAAGATCGGAAAGTTGGACAAGAATATTAGAACTGAAACCCGTCTAAGAGAAGAGGCTTCTAACGAAATAAATGATAAAGTAGGAAGGATACAAGACATCCACGAACAAATATGTTTCCAGGTGGATAAGAATAAGGATGAGAACAAGAAACAGATAGGGGAAATTTGCAATAAATTAAGAATGTACGATCATGACCTAGAAGAGTTGAAAGAACGAGAAACACCTAGAAATTTTCAAATAGGCTGGGAAAATTGCATGTGGAATCAAGAGATGCCATATAAATTTGAAGGCAAGAAGCAAGAATCGCCAATGCTATTTTTGAAAAATATCGAGGATTATTTTAATGACATTAAGGACAATAAACAAAGAATGCGTTTGGTAAGAAAGATGCTTAAAGGGAATGCCGAACTATGGTACAATTTAGTACAAGAGCAATGTACCGATTATAAGCACTTCAAGGAATTATTTACCAAACAATATTGGAGTGATGTCCAACAAAATGTAATAAGGGAAGAATTTTCAAGGGCGAAGTATGACAAAAACTATGGCACTTCGAGGGAGATTTATGTGATGAAGAAATACCAAATAGCAAGATATTTCACACCACCGATGAATGAACAAGAAATAGTCCAATATTTAGCAAGGCAACTGGAGAATAATGTGGCAGAAAACATTATTGTGCAAAATATAGATAATATAACATCACTACTGCAATTTTTAAGAAGATACGATGCGTATGAACAGCATCAGAACAGTTACGAAAAAAGAGAATTTAACCCTAGGAACGTTTGGAATGACAGAAGGGAATATAATTACAGGCACGAAAGAGAGGAAAATAGGAGAGACAATTATAATAGGAATTATGGAAACGACAGGAGGGATTATCAAAATCAATATCATCGTGCTGATAATCGTAGAGGTATTTCAAAATGGCAACAATAGGGAAAGCAATTATAGATCGGGGAGAGGGAACAACTTCCAACAAAGAAGAGGGGATATAATAATGGCTACGATAGGAACAAATTTTTCAACAATCAAGCCAAGGATAATGAACGGGAGCATCAGAATAATAGAGAAATGAAGGAAAGGATCATCGTAGAAATGATATGCAAAAGAAAATAGAAGGCCATACCAAGAGATCGTGGATGATCAAAATAGGAGGTGAATAACATCCAGGTACGAGAAGAAGGAGGAACCGAGTTGTGGAAGGATTAGTTGGGTCAATGCTATTACATGTCCCAAGACGAAGAACAGAACACTCAAAAGGATTTTGACAAGATCACCGTTCAAAATTTTTAAACACGAGCTTCCTTGTCAACAATGTAAAGACAAACTACCAACATCCTACGGAATTTTAGAAATTGAACAAAATTCAGAACCAGAAACTACAAACATTTTATTACCTTTCGTTAACATTAGAATTAAGAATTTAAATTTATTAGGATTAGTTGATACCGGATCAGAAATTTCATTAATACAGGAAAAATCATCGTAGAGAATAACGATTTATTTAAAGATGAGATCATCAGAATAAACAAAATAGAAGTTATGGCAGCTACGGATAAGAAGCTTAGCACTATAAATAGGATGCTACATACTGAAGCTAAGGTAGGGAACAGATTTTTCAAACACAATGGTTTATAACTAACAATTTAAAAATGGAGTTAATAATTGGAATGGATTTGATTAAGCAATTAAGATTGATTATCGATGCACAATATATGAAGATAAGAATTGGTAAAGATGAATTAAACTGGGTACAGCCCTACAATAAAAGATTAAATTTATATAAACCGCATATCCAGTATTTGAAGGTGGAAAGAATTATAAAGGATGAGCAATTCGATATCAATCACATTGGTTACAAGCAAGGTTATAAACATTATACAAGAAAATTTGATGTTGATAAATGAAGAACCTAGCAAAGTAAATATGTACATAAAATTGAAGTGCCTAGATGAATCTAAAATTTTCATACTTCTATGAGTTATTCATATTTCAAAATTTAATTTTAATAGGTAGGTCAATTAAAGAACTTAATATTTTCTTGTACAAAATATCTTCATTCTTAAATTGGGGAATTTGAGATGTTTAGAAAGAGGTAATAGAAGTATCGGACAGCTTACATGACATTTGGGTCATAAAAGGGGTAATTTCTGGCTCGATACAAGTGGAGACACAATTTTACATAAATCTGGTTCACGATGTGTTTAAAATAAATTTATTTGGTATAAATTGATCTGAATATCATTTGCTAAGTTTGGTTTCATCATAAAAGCAATTTGTGCTACCAAAATTGTCAAGAATGTTAGATATCACCATTTTCGTAGAGTCATTTTAGTAGTGCAATTTTTACAATAAAATTCAATTTTTCAAAGGTAATTTGGCAAGTAGACATTTCACAGGTGTTTAAACATGGACTATGTAGTTAGGATTATGTTAGGGAAAGTGTATGTTTAGTTTTTAAAAGCAGGAAATACAAAAATTTAGTTAAAAGGGTTATAATTTGGACAGTATAGACAATTTTCACAATTTTTTGTTAAATTAGTGACAAAAATTATAATACTTGATTCACAAGAAGAAAGACATTTAGAACATTATGGCATACAAACATTTATAGTTACATTTTATAGTGAAAAATCCTAAAAGTGTTAGACGATGAGACTTTTCAATAAAAACTAAATAACATTATGCATTGCAAATAAGTAGTGAGAACAATAAAGACAAGTTGTACCCTTAAACATAACATTTTAAGTGCTAAAACATTTTTTTGAATTAATTTCATATTTAAATTTAATATGGTTACGTTGTAAATTTTAGGTTTTCACATAATTTTATACTTTTTCCACATTATTAGTTTTTTTGCTCTTAAAGCAAATAATAGATGTTCTTTCACAATATAAATAAGTTTTATAAGGATACAGCGTTTTTATCCGCAAAATTTTTAAATCTGAGGTGAATTCTAGACAAATTTACAAAAGCTTAAAATTTTCATCAAATTAAATGTTTGAATATAAAAGATATGTTTTTAAATTGTCCTCAAATTCCATTTTGCAAGTAATTTTAGTGTAGCTTGTAAGTGTAAATAGTTAAAAGCTTATTTTGATTAGATTAAGTTGTTTCGTTTATTAGTGGTAGGAATTTTGCTTATTAGGTGTCCTTTTATTCGAAATTTCAATAGTTTTCATTTGTTTTAAATTTCATTTCCGACCATGTATAAGAAAGTTACGGCCAAAATTCCATTTATGTACAATTCTTAATTTTGATTATCCAATCACATCCATTGTAAATTTTGCAATATGGCTGTAAAAAGTTGAAATTTCTGTAGCAACCAGAAACCTATAAAAAAGCGCTCAGGAATCATTCTCTCTTAGAATTTGTTCAAAAGTGAAAAGTTAAAACAGTGTTGCTAAATTTGTGTTTACATAACCTAATTTATTATCGTCGAGAAAGTTTTTACGAATAATTTCGAGAGCACTTGTTTTTTATCAGGTTAAAATTAAATAGTTCGGTCACCGATACCTGTCGTTGTTAATAAAATAATTCTGTACGATTAATTGATGTCACGATTTTTGTAGATTTGTTTTCGTGTTTACCGATTTAAAATAATTCTGATATACCAAATTAAATTCCATTTTATTTGGTGAAAGTTTTTTATTTTCCGGACAATTCCTCTTAAATTAATATTATTTTCGGTAACTAAAATAAAAGTGTGTTAAAAAAAATCTTGGATACTTAATAATACATTTTAAACGATATCACTCATAAAGATTTAAAACCATTTTAAATAAAAGTTACCATAGTAAATAAGTGTTTGGGGTTGCCGTTTTGGAAAGAAAACATCTTGAAGCTTGGAAGTTGGTGTCTTCGAGAACCGAGATAGCAGTTGGATATTAGTAAAACAATAGCCAGTGAACATTGCCTGCATCCAGCTGAAGTTTGAAGACATCATTCAATCGACAGGAAGGACTGTATATGTGAGTTTTAAAATTTTATAACCCTGTTTATTTTATTTCCTGCAATTTATATTTGTTATATGTTATTAATTAAGAATTTCAATCATTTACTTGTGTAAACACCTGTAATAATTATTTCCTTTTCTTTTCTAAATTTCATTTTGATGCAAACATTTAAGTTTCTTAATTATTTGACATTTTTGACAGCTTTAATTTTTTTCACTTAAAGTCATTAACGCATGCGTTAGAAAGCAAATTCTATTCAGAGCAAATTTTATACGTTAAATTCAATTACATATTGGATATTTCTTATATTTTAAAAATTTTTATCTTCAACTAAATCCTGAACTCTATCCCCAATTGAGATCCCTGAGCTAGGGTGCAATAATAACATTTAGAGTTAAATAAATACTTCATTCATTATTACATACAACATTTAAATTTACCTCATAGTAAATATAATAAATTCCCTGAACCCTTTCCCCGTATGAAAATAATATAATAAATAAAATAAATATAAACCTAATACATCTCAATTTATTAAATAAATTTTAACATATCAATATATATATATTTCTATTTGTAATAGTAAATCTGATATTGGTAATTTAAGCAAAATTTATTCTTTTTTTATTTCTTTAGATTCTAATATAATTAAATAATATTAAATTAATCAGCCAGGCAAAATTCAAGTTTATTAATGTCCATTTTCCATTTTCAACTTAACTCGAATTTTACATATTCATTAGCAGTAAGTTTACTTTTTTCTTAATATTAATTTTATATTCAAAAATATGTATGCAAAACTTCTAGCTCCTGGAGAAGAGTGTAAAAATTAACGAAAGCTTGAGTAGTTTAAAAGAATAAATAATTAATCGATCGGATCCTCGAAATTATACAATATTGTGTAGCAAATACGATCAAAATATAATATATATATATATATATATATATATATATATATATATATATATATATATATATATATTTTTTCTTTATAATAAATTATAGAGAAATTTATTAACATTTTATTCATTACGAATTTTCTTCTTTCTTATTATTTTATATTCAAAGTTAATTACCCAAGTTATAGCTTGAAGAAGTTATAAAAAATTAACAAAGCTTCATCCTTAAAAATATATATATATATATATATATATATATATATATATATTTTAAATAAGAATTTTTCTTTTGAAACTTTTAAATAAAAATTACAAATTATTCAAGTTTAACGTCCTTTGTTTTTTAAAATTTATTTTGAAATTACAGAAATTAAATAATTACCTTTTTAATTTCTTAAATTTCAAAAAAATTTTAAAAAAAAAAATTAATTTATTAAAAAAAAAAAATTTTTTTATAATATTGTAAATTTGAAACATATATATATATATATATATATATATATATATATAAATTTATTAAATTTAATATTTAATATTAAATTTAAAAAAAAAAACAATTTTAAAAAAAATTTTTATTTAAATTTGGTTTAAAATTTAAATGTTGTATTAATTATAATTTTGTAATAAATAATTATTTAATCTTAATTATATTAAATGAAAATTTATAAATTTCAAATTTATTAAGTTTTTTATAAAATATTTATTAATTGAATTTGATACAAATTTCTTATAATTTTTAAACCATTTAATAATTTAAGTGAAATTAATAAAAATTCAATATTAAATTTAAAAATTTAATTTGGAACCAAAATGAAAATTTTGAAAAGAAAAAAATTAATATCTTTACAGGGTTTCAATAAATATTTAAAATTTAACCACAAACATTAAATAATAAAAATAACAATGAATATTCAAAATAGGGTTATAAAATTTGATAATATACATCCTTCTTTAATGATGTCTTATACTATAAATTTCCTTTAATTTTAAAATATAAAACTGCTATCTGTTCTTTGTAAGAAAACTTACTTAAATGTTTTTAAAAAAAAAATTATTTATTATAATTTTTAAAAATTTTTTAACAATTATATCTTTAAAATATATTTTAAATTAAATTTTTTACTTTTTTTTTACAATAAAATTTTTATTTAAAAAATTTAAGAAATAAAAAAATTTGACCAAATAAAATGGAATTTAATTTTAAAAAAATTATTTTAAATTAAAAACAAACAAATCTTCAAAATAAATCAATTAATAAAAATTATTTTATTAAAAATAAAATATTTATTTTATAGATAAAAAAAAATTCTGAAAAATTCAACGTAAAAACTTCTAATAAATTTTTATGTATACAAAACAACACTGTTTTAACCTTTTTCATTTTGAACAGAGAAATTTTTATTGCTTTATATGTTTCTTTTTCAAAATTTCATTTTTTACAATATTCAAATTAGTATGGATCTGATTAATCAAAATTATTTACATAAATGGAATTTTTATTTTTTAATGATAATTGCAAATTAAAAGAAATTACAAAATTTTGAAAAAAGGACACCTAACAATTTTAATTCTAAACTAATAAACGAAATAATTAAAATAAGTTTTAATTAATTACACTAATTAAAATTTTAAAAATAATTTGACATTTAAAGAATACATATCTTTGTTGAAACAATTAATTTAAAGAAAATTTTAATTTGTAATATTATTAAATTCACCAGTTATTTTAAAAAAGCCTGTATCCTTATAAAAATTATTCATATTGAAGAACATCTATTATTTGTTTAAAAAAATCTATTTAATAAGTGGAAAAAGTATAAAATTATGTAAAAAACCTAAAATTTACAACTAAAACTTAAATTAAAAATGAAATTTATTATTTTAAAATTTTTTAACACTTAAAATGTTATGTTTAAGTTTGTACTATTTCTTTATTGTTCTCACTAATTATTTGCAATGTAATGTTAATATAGTCTTGCATTGAAAAGTCTCATGTCACATTTTTAAATTTTTCACTTTAAAATTACACTATAATGTTATCAATAATTTCTAAATTTTTTTATTGTGAATCTTTATTATAATTTTGTCATAATTTAAAAATATGTGCAAAAATTCTTATACTTATATAATTTTAACTACATTTTATTTAAAAATAAACATAAATTTAACATAAATAACTATATAGTCCATGTTTAAACACCTGTAAAATGTCTATTAAATTACCTTGAAAATTGATTTTATTGAATAATTCAATACAAAATGACTCTGAAATGATATTTACATTCTTGACAATTTTTAACAAATTGCTTTATGATGAAACCAAACTAAGCAAATGATATTCAGATTAATTTATACCAAATAAATTTATTTTAATACATTAAAGATTTATAAAATATGTCTCCCTTGTTAGCTAAAATTTTTAAAAAATTCATTAATATACTTATTATCTTTCTGAACATTAAATATATATATATATATATATATATATAATTTCTATTTGTAATAGTAAATCTGATATTGGTAATTTAAGCAAAATTTATTTTTTTATTTCTTTAGATTCTAATATAATTAAATAATATTAAATTAATCAGCCAGGCAAAATTCAAGTTTATTAATGTCCATTTTCAATTTTCAACTTAACTCGAATTTTGCATATCCATTAGCATAAGTTTACTTTTTCTTATTATTATTTTTATATTCAACAATTACTTATGCAAACTTATAGCTCCTGGAAAAGTGTAAAATTAACGGAAGCTTGAGTAGTTTAAAGAATAAATAATCCATTACTAATTTACTCTTATTATTATTTTATATTCAATATGTCAAATTATATCAAAATGTACAAATTATTATATTTATAAATAATTATCGATCATCCTAATTATACAATATTGTGTATATAAATTCATAATATATATATATATATATATATATATATATATATATATATATCTTTTCTTTATAATAAATCTACTAGAGAAATTGATTAACATTTTTATTCATTAGCAGTATTTTCTTCTTTCTTATTACTTTTATATTCAACAGTTAATTACTCAAACTTATAGCTCCTGAAGAAGTGTATAAAAATTAACAAAGCTTCAGTCGCTTAACAGAATATATATATATATATATATATATATATATATATATATATATATATATATATATATATATATATTTCTATTTGTAATAGTAAATCTGATATTGTTAATTTAAGCAAAATTTATTCTTTTTTATTTCTTTAGATTCTAATATAATTAAATAATATTAAATTAATCAGCCAGGCAAAATTCAAGTTTATTAATGTCCATTTTCAATTTCAACTTAACTCGAATTTTGCATATCCATTAGTAAGTTTACTTTTCTTATTATTATTTTTATATTCAAAAAATACTTATGCAAAACTTATAGCTCCTGGAGAGTGTAAAAATTAAGGGAAGCTTGAGTAGTTTAAAGAATAAATAATTAATCGATCGGATCCTCGAAATTATACAATATTGTGTAGGAAATACGATCAAAATGCATCAATATATATATATATATATATATATATATATATATATATATATATATTTCTATTTAATAGTAAATCTATATTGGTAATTTAAGCAAAATTTATTCTTTTTTATTTCTTTAGATTCTAATATAATTAAATAATATTAAATTAATCAATAGGCAAAATTCAAGTTTATTAATGTCCATTTTCAATTTTCAACTTATCTCGAATTTTGCATATCCATTACAGTAAGTTTACTTTTTCTTATTATTTTTATATTCAAAATATGTATCAAAACTTATAGCTCCTAAATGTAAAAATTAACAGCTTGATTTTAAAGACTAAATAATTAATCGATATCAAATTATACAATATTGTGTAGGAAATACGATCAAAATTCATCAATATACACACAATATATATATATATATATATATATATATATATATATATATATATATATATATATATATATATATATAATAAAAAGATTTGTTAGCAAATTGTCTAGTTTAAAATAAAGAAAAGATCCTTTGTTCAAAATTTCAAATTTATTACCTTTGTCAACAATCTACAAAGTTTGTTGATAATACATATAAATTAAGATAAGATAATAACTTCGATCTATAATTAAAAACATTAACATTGAAGAAGATATTCAATTTAAATTTGAATTAATGTCAAAATCAATTTTTGACTTTGACAAAAAAATTAATATTGTCATAGTTATAGGAAAAACAAAGAAAATGGTTATAAATCAATGTAATAGATTAATATTTGAATGTGATTGTGTGATAAATTAAAAAAGTGTTATGAATAATCATCTAAGATTATTTGAATGTCTATTATTACATAGGACTTATTTTTATTACATTCTAATTAATAAAATAGATATTCTGATAACTCTTTACATAAACAAAATTAAATCACACAAAATAAATTTCTGCCATAATTAATTTAATTTGATCCTATGATTTCTTGTTTATCTAGATAAATATGTTAGAATAAATTATGTTTAAATTTTAGTGTACTTTCTTATTATACAATTTAATATATTTCAAAACTTTCTTTTTGAATAAATTTGATTCAGATCAAACTTCACTTTGTAAATCACTGTGTCAGTAATGTACGTTTGTACAAGCACAAATTTTTCTGACTCTTATGTCACTGCTTGATGTAATCTATATCTAAGATTCTTGAATATATATGATTTTACAATTACTAAAATCTTATATATAAATTTGTTTTATCTAAAATGGCTCTTATTTAATGACTGAATAGATTGTTAATCTTTTAATTTTTCTATATGATGTTCTTATCTAGTTTGAAATTTTATTAATTTTAGGATAAAGTACTAATGTAAGATATTGAACTGTACTTTTTTTTTTTTATCAATGGTTCATTGTTACTAAAGACTATTATTGCTGATATTTTTGGTCTTCAATGTTTAATATACAGTTTCTTTAACATAGATTCAGGATACAATTTCTTTATAATATAAACAGTAAATCTAATTTTTGTCTTAATGATGGATATATTTTGTGATCCTGTTTTTAAACAGAACTAAATTGACTTTCATTTTATAGTTGATCTGAATAATAATTGAAATTACTTTTGACTCGTCTTTTGAACAGTCTAGGATTATGACATTAATCATCTATTAACAATGTAGAAATACATGTTATAGTTTCTTTTCGATTGAAAATTAAGTTTGTTATATGTTGAAGACTTAAATTTCATCATAGTGATCTAAACACATATGATGTCGTCAACATATTTTTTAAAATAGCTCAAAATTAGTTTATGCTATCAATAATCATCCATGACGTATTGAACGATTAATTTAAATTTCCTGCTATTTGTTTAAAAAATTGACCTTTATAGAAAAATTAGTAAAAATAAATTCTGTTAATTTAATAAATTTCTTTTAAGCGAACAATGTTGTTCTAAATTAATTTGTGAATAGTTTAAGTACTAAATTAATATATGTTAGTAAAAGAGATTCAACATAGACTAATCAGTAAATTAGAAAGTTTAAATTGTTGATGTTCTGCGAATTCAAATAATCTTTCATAGTAATCGTTATTAAAATTGTAAGCCTCTGTGAAAATCTTTTACAAACTTTGTAATTTTATGTTAATAATACAAAATAATTGGTCTCATTGACAATATATTTTTATTTTTTGGTAAATAGAACTTAATACACCACTATAGCACATTAAATTTGGCTAGTTCATTATTAATTTCTCTTTTTCTTTTAGACTTGAAACTAACATTGGATTTATTCTGAATATGTGTTGTTAAATTCTTGAATTTTTGTAATATTTATCATTAATAATAATTATTGCAAAGTTCATTATATTGTTCTTTATACATGATAACTTACATTTTGTCTCATTTGTGACAATATTTTATATAAAAAACTTTTATTAGTTTATACCAATGATTAAATTCATTGAATGTAATATGATTATCATTCAAATTAATATATAATCATATTACATTCAATAATTTAATCATTGTATAAACTAATAATTTTAAAATATTTCAAATATTTAAATGACAAAATTAAATTTTTTAAAGAACAATAAATTGAAAATTTTTATATATTATTTAAAAATTCAATTTAAAAATATTATAAATAATAATTATTTCTAGTTTAATAATAAAATCTATAATAATTATTAACATTTTTTATTAATAATTATTTTTATTATTTAAAAATTTTTAATTATTTTGAAATAAAAATTAAAATTATTGTTAACAATTTATTTAATATATTATTATATATATATATAAATATATATATATATATATATATATATATTTCTATTTTAATATAAACTGATATTGTTAATTTAAGCAAAATTTATTCTTTTTTTATTTCTTTAGATTCTAATATAATTAAATTTAAATTAATCCCAGGCAAAATTCAAGTTTATTAATGTCCATTTTCAATTTCAACAACTAATTTTATATCCATTAAAGTAAGTTTACTTTTTTCTTATTATTTTTATATTAACAATTACTTATGCAAAACATAGCTCCTGGAAATTAAAAATTAAAAGCTTGATAGTTTAAAAATAAATAATTAATCGATCGGATTAAATTTAACTTTTGTAAAATACGATCAAAATCCATCAAAAAAATATATATATATATATATATATATATATATATATATATCTTTTGTAATAGTAAATCTTATTTAATTTCAAAATTTATTCTTTTTTTATTTCAGATTTTATAATTAAATAATTAAATTAATCAGGAAAATTCAAGTTTAGCCATTTTCAATTTTCCTTAACTTTTTATTCCAAAAAGTTTATTTTTTTTTTATTTTATTCAAAATATGTATCAAAATTATAACCCTGGAAATTAAAAATTAACCTTGATGTTTAAAATAAATAATTTCATATCCTAAATTATACAAATTATTAGGAAATACGATAAAATTATCAATATATATATAAATATATATATATATATATATATATATATATATATATATATATATATATATATATATTTTTTTATTTTTTAATAAATCTACTAGAAATTGATTAAATTTTTTATTCATTGTATTTTCTTCTTTCTTTTACTTTTATATTCAACAGTTAATTAAAACCTTTAAGAAGTGTATAAAAATTAACAAACTTCACAACAGAATATATATATATATATATATATATATATATATATATATATATATATATTATATATATATATATATATATATATATATATATATATATATTATATATATATAATTTATTTTTTAAATAGTAAATCATATTTTTAATTTAAGCAAAATTTTTCTTTTTATTTCTTTAGATTCTAATATAATTAAATAATATTAAATTTCAGCCAGGCAAAATTCAAGTTTATTAATGTCCATTTTCAATTTTCAACTTAACTCAATTTTGCATATCCATTAATAAGTTTACTTTTTTCTTATTATTATTTTATATTCAACAATTACTTATCAAAACTTATAGCTCCTGGAAAATGTAAAATTAAGGAAGCTTGAGTAGTTTAAAAGAATAAATAATTTCATCGGATCCTCGAAATTATACAATATTGTTTAGGAAATACGATCAAAATATAAATATATATATATATATATATATATATATATATATATATATATATATATATATATATTTTTTATAATAAATTAAATCTATATTGTAATTTAACAAAATTTATTTTTTTTTATTCTTTAATTCTAATATAATTTAATTTAAATTAATCAAGGCAAAATTCAAGTTTATTAATGTCCATTTTCAATTTTCAACAAAATTTTTATATTAATAAGTTTATTTTTTTTTTTTTTTTATATTCAAAATATTATAAAATTATAGCTCCTAAATTAAAATTAACAAAGCTTTATTTAAGGTTTTTAATTTATTCTTTATTATATTTGTATTTGTTAAAATAAATTTAAAAAATTTTAAATAAATTTTCATTATTATTTAAAATTTTGGTAAAAAAATATTGTTCTTTTTTTTTTTAATAAAAAAAAATTTTAAAATCATTTTAAAAAATGTTCAAAAATTATTAATTTTCAAGAAAATTTTTAAATTTTTTATTCTTTTTTAAGTCCTGTTATTTAAATTTTTTTTTTTTTTTTTTTTAAAATTTTTATAAAATTTTATTTCTTATTATTTAAAAAATATTTTAAATATTTAATTTTTAAATTTTTTTAAACATAAGATATTTTTTTTTTTCTATTTAAAATTCTAAATATTATTTTATATATTCTTTTTTTTAAATTTAAGATTAAATTTTGCTTATAAAATAAAAATTTTTAAAATTTATATTTTTTAAATATTATTATTCTTATAATAAAATTATTATTTTTAATTTTAATTAAAAGAAATTATTTACATATTCATTATTATTGTTAACAGACAAATTTTATATTTTATTTTATTGTTTTCTGTATAAATTTTTAATTATTTATAAATTTTTAAATTACATTATTTATATTGATTGTTTTAATTATTTAATTTAAATTAAAGTTTTTTTTATTTTTTTAATCTAATACATATATAATTTGTATGTAAAAGATAAATTTTAAAGTTTTTTATATTAATTTAATAAATTTATATATTATCTATTTATTTTCTTGTATATTTTTTTTAAACAATAATTTAAAAATTAAATTACCTTTTTTAAAAAATTTTGTTTAATTTTATTTAAATTAAATTATTCTAAAGATTATCTAATTTTTTCAAAATTAATTAAAAATTTTTATATATTTTTATAAATTTATTTTTTTTCTTTATTAATTTTAATCGTTTTTATAAAACTGTTTAATGAAAATTTGAATTTTTTTTATTTTTCTTTTAAAATCAAATTAAAATTTTTTCAAATGCTTTTTATTTTTTTCTTAATTATGTTAACTTTTAATTATTTTTTTACATAATAAACTTAATTTTAATTTTTTTATATTTTTAATTGCGTTTATTAAAGATAAAAATATAGATTTGTAATTTTAAATTTAAATTTATAAATAATATATATATATATGTTTTATTTTTTTTTATAATAAAAATTTTTAAAAATTTAAATAATTAATAATTTTGTTAAATTTATTATTTTTTTTATATTATTAATATATATTATTTATTTTTTATATATTTTAAAAATTTATTTATTAATTTGTATATTCTTTTTTAAATTTAAAATTATTTTTTCTTTATTTTTTATTAAAATATTTAAACGATTTACTTTAAATTTATCTAATAAATTTAAATTTATTAATTTAATTTTCTTTTTTGTCTCTTTTTCATTTATTTTGATAGAATAAAAATCAATAATTTTTTTAAATTTATTTTTTTTTTAAAAAATAATCTAAAAAAGAAAGTTGATTTAAATTTTTAAACTTTGAAAAGTTTAAAAAGATAAAAATTAATCGATCGGACCTAAATTATACAAAGTGTAAAATAAAATTATCAAAAAAAAAAAATATAATATATATATATATATATATATATATATATATATATATATATATATATATATATATATATATATATATATATATATTTTTTTTAAATTTCTAATAAATTGATTCATTTTATTCATTAGCAAAATTTTCTTTTTATTACTTTATATTCAAAGTTTTAAATTATAGCTCCTGAAAAGTGTTAAAAATTAACAAAGCTTCGTTTAAATATATATATATATATATATATAAATAATTTATTAATATTTATAAAAAAGTAAAAAAATTTTTAATATTTTAAATTTTTTTTTAAACAAAATAAATATAATTAAATTATTTATAAATTAAATCAATAAAAACATACCTAACTTTAAATAAAAATTTAAAACAGAACTAACAAAGGAATTTGCAAACTAAATTTAATTGACTTTAATAGTAAAACTAAATGGAATTGACATAATACAAATGGTTGTTTATTAAAACATTAACAATTTTATGTTATCAAAAGGAAAAAAAAACATTAACAAAAATTTAGAAAATGGACAATGTTAACTAAATTTACCAATTTTTAAAAAAAATTTTTTGTATATATTAACTATTAGTAAAATTTGATTAAAACTATGTTCTAAGATAAGATGTAATTATAAATTGCTAAGTTTTTAATATCTTTTTTATTAAAAATTTCTGTTTTCATTAATCAGACCATTTCACAAAAAAGACGTTTTTAAATTATTTTCTTTGCATAAATATAACTTCATTAAAATTCATGTCTGGTTTTGTTGGATGACATGTCATAACTACATACAATTTCCTTTAATCACTTTTGAATTATTTTAATAAATTTCTAGATGTTTGTTACACTTTAAAAAAAATTTACATATAGAATAAACTATATTTGTTTTCTAAAGTTGTTAAAATTTAATTTTAGTATATAAGTTACGTAAAGTTTTGATGTTACTTTGGTATCTTCATTTTAATTGAGAATTTTAATATCTGATGTAAAAAGGTTATAAAATAAATATGATACTATTTTGTCATGATTAATATTATTATTTTGTTCAAATTTTGTTTTTAATACAATTTATTGAAAATAATTTATTAAGTAAATATCTAAAAAGAATTTTCTAGTAATATATTTCTAATTATTAAGACCATTTTAATAATTAATATGAGAAAGTTTTATGACTCTATTTTTTAATGCTAAGACAAGATTGGTTTTCATCTTAAAAAGGATTTGTTGATAACTAATGAATCGATTACTAAAAAATTTTTCTATACCATTCTGTACGTAATATGTTGTGAAAGTCTCTGTGGATCAACATATCTAAGAATGGTATGCAATTTATCATCTCTTTCATATGTGAACTGTAAATGTTCATTGTAATTATTAAGATTGCCAAAACTTCGTCTATTTTGTCTTCTGTTACAGATAGGATTAATCTAACTAACCATTTGTATTATGTCACATTCCATTTAGTTTTACTATTGACACACTGTCAATTAAATTTAGTTTCCTGCAAATTCCTATTGTTAGTTCTGTTTTTAACTTTTTATTTTAACTCACGTTAGGTATGTTTCTTATTATTTAATTTATAAATAATTTAATTATATTTATAGTAGCTTGTCTTGATAAAGGAATAAAGCATTCCAAAGCTTGGCACATTAACAAAGGGTTTTTACTTTTGGCCTTCATAATTGACTGCATTCCCAATAAACATCATATTATTACCAAATTACTTATTAATTCAAATGGGGTTTTTGAAAACATCAGACTAGGGTATGGAAATACCTCTGAAGTTATTCAAACTTTGGGCCAAATTTACCATCAAGTTAGCAACTTTACGCAATAGGAGAATTTTTCTTATTAATGTAGAAAACAACATGTCTTTCCCAAACATATTTCAAATGGGATGGTAAACATTAACAACCTTCTACATCATCGAGGACATAACAGGAAACAAGATACAGAATTTTACTTTAAGATTAAAAATCTATTCTCAACCTTGAAATAAAAACTACTTTCTCTGATTTAACACAGGTTGAGAAGGGATTAATCAAAATTAAAGAACAACTTTATTTTTTATTGCCTTCACATTTAGTTAACGAATTTTCTTATAGACAAAAGATTAAATATAATAAAGTTTTTCATGAAATCAAAATCTCAAACAAAATTAAATTTGAAAATATTAAAGTTCAAGAATTTGAATCAATTATAATTCAAGACAAATGGATTAAAAATATAAGTAAATTCAATATTCCAATTAGAATTAAAAAATTTTTAGCTTTAGGTCCTAAATTTTGTATACATCCACATTTTAAAGATTTTAAAATTTCTTCTTTTTTAGCTGACATTGAATGTTTGATTTCAAGTGATGACAAAACAAAAATCTTCTTAGATCAAAATGTACTAACATAATCACGAACTTCATACAAAAAAAGATAAGAATCATTTTTTAAATAACTGGTTTCATGAATGCAGGAGATTTCTAGAAAATAATCATGAATTAGTAATTATTCAGAGTGACAAAGGTAATGTAACTGTGGCAATGAATAAGTGTGATTACATACAAAAATCTCTTAATTTATTAAATGATAATAAATATTTTACTAAATTACCTCATAATCCCACAAGTACATTGCAACAAATAATAAATTCATTAGTACTTTAAAATCTTTAGGACAATTCTAACGATATAGCAAGTACTCTTACTATTTATAATGCAGTTGCACCACGTTTTATGCTTTACCTAAAATTCACAAAACTGAATTATCTGTTAGACCTATTGTTTCTTCAATAAATTCCCTAATAGTAAACTTGCTAAATATCTAACACAAATCTTAACCAAATCATAACGCTTCTAACGATTTCTACATCAAAGATTCTTTTACTTTCAGTAAATTCATTAATAACAATTACCTGTAAATTATGTTTTAGTTAGTTTTGATGTTGTATCTTTATTCACCAATCTTCCTTTAACGTTAATTATAATGAGCATTGAAAAACATTGGCCTTCTATTTCTGTTAATTGTAAAATGAACCTGAACACATTTAAAATTTACTAAAATTTATTTTGATTCAATTACGTTATTTTGAATAACTACTACAAACAAATTTTGGTACCCTATGGGTTCCACGATTTCTCCAATCCTGTGCAATTTTGTACTTGATGACTTGATTACTGCTTGTTTAGATAAAATACATTTCCATGTACCTTTCGTTAGAGATATGTTGATGACTTAATCCTATCTGTAACAGAAGACAAAATAGACGAAGTTTTGGCAATCTTTTAATTACAAGAACATTTACAGTTCCATATGAAAGAGATGATAACAATTGCATACCATTCTTAGATATGTTGATCCACAGAGACTTTCACAACATATTACGAACAGAATGGTATAAAAAACTTTTAGTAATCGATTCATTAGTTATCACTCACAACATCCTTTTAAGATGAAAACCAATCTTGTCTTAGCATTAAAAATAGAGTCATAAAACTTTCTCATATTAATTACCTTAAAAATGGTCTTAATACACTTAGAAATATATTACTAGAAAATTCTTTTCCTAGATATTTACTTAATAAACTTATTTTCAATAACCGCATTGTATTAATTCTAAACAAAATTTCGAACAAAATAATAATATTAATCATGACAATAATAGTTATCATATGGTTCATTGCCTTATATACCTTTTCTCACACCTCAGATATTAAAAGTTCTCAAGGTACTCAATGCCAAGATAGCACAAGTAACATCAAAACTTTACGTAACTTATATACTAAAATTAAATCTCCTTAACAACTTTAGAAAATTCAAATATAGTTTATTCTATCCCATGTAAGGATTGTTTTAAAGTGAACATAGGGCAAACATCTAGAAATTTATTAGGGAGAATAACCTCTCACAAAAGTGATTGCAGAAGGAAAATTGCTTCATGTAGCTTAGCTGAGCATGTCATCCAACAAAACCATGACATGAATTTTAATGAAGTTACTATATTATGCAAAGAAAATAATTTAACTAAACGTCTTTTTCGTGAAATGGTCTGCATTAATGAAAACAGCAACACTCTTAATAAAAAATCAGATATTAATAAACTTAGCATTATTTATAATTACATCTTATCTTATGAACATAGTTTTAATCAAATTTCTACTAATAGTTAATATATACAAAAAAATTTTTGTCTCTAAAATGTGGTAAACTTTTAGTTAACATTGTCCATTCTTCTAGTAATTTTTGTTAATGTTCTTTTTTTTTTCCTTTTGATAACATAACACTTACCGTTGTTAATGTTTTTAATACGTAACTAACCATTTGTATTATGTCACATTCCATTTAGTTTTACTATTGACACACTGTCAATTAAATTTAGTTTCCTGCAAATTCCTATTGTTAGTTCTGTTTTTAACTTTATTATTTAACTCACGTTAGGTATGTTTCTTATTGTTATTTAATTTATAAATAATTTAATTATATTTATAGTAGCTTGTCTTGATAAAGGAATAAAGCATTCCGAAAGCTTGGCACATTAACAAAGGGTTTTTTTTTTTTACTTTTGGCCTTCATAATTGACTGCATTCCCCAATAAACTTATCTTATATTCATTATCAGTCAAGATTACCCACTTACTTATATATTATATATATATATATATATATATATATATTTGTAGAAGTAAATCTGATATTGTTAATTTAAGCAAAATTTATTCTTTTTTAATTTCTTTAGATTCTAATATAATTAAATAATATTACATTAATCAGCCAGGCAAAATTCAAGTTCATTAATTTACATTTTCGATTTTCAACTTAACTCGAATTTTGCATATCCATTAGCAGAAAGTTACTTTTTTCTTATTATTATTTTTATATTCAACAATTACTTATGCAAAACTTATAGCTCCTGGAGAAGAGTGTAAGAATTAAGGGAAGGTTGAGTAGTTTAAAAGAATAAATAATTAATTGATCGGATCCTCGAAATTATACAATATTGTGTAGGAAATACGATCAAAATGCATATATATATATATATATATATATATATATATATATATATATATATATATATATATATATATATATATTTCTATTTGTAATAGTAAATCTGATATTGGTAATTTAAGCAAAATTTATTCTTTTTTTATTTCTTTAGATTCTAATATAATTAAATAATATTACATTAATCAGCCAGGCAAAATTCAAGTTCATTAATTTACATTTTCGATTTTCAACTTAACTCGAATTTTGCATATCCATTAGCAGTAAGTTTACTTTTTTCTTATTATTATTTTTATATTCAACAATTACTTATGCAAAACTTATAGCTCCTGGAGAAGAGTGTAAAAATTAAGGGAAGCTTGAGTAGTTTAAAAGAATAAATAATTAATCGATCGGATCCTCGAAATTATACAATATTGTGTAGGAAATACGATCAAAATGCATCAATATATATATATATATATATATATATATATATATATATATATATATATATATATATATATATATCTATTTGTAATAGTAAATCTGATATTGGTAATTTAAGCAAAATTTATTCTTTTTTTATTTCTTTAGATTCTAATATAATTAAATAATATTAAATTAATCACCCAGGCAAAATTCAAGTTTATTAATGTCAATTTTCAATTTTCAACTTAACTCGAATTTTGCATATCCATTAGCAGTAAGTTTACTTTTTTCTTATTATTATTTTTATATTCAAAAATATGTATGCAAAACTTATAAGCTCCTGGAGAAGGGTGTAAAAATTAACGAAAGCTTGAGTAGTTTAAAAGGCTAAATAATTAATCGATCGGATCCTCGAAATTATACAATATTATGTAGGAAATACGATCAAAATTCATCAATATATATATATATATATATATATATATATATATATATATATATATATATATATCTATTCTTTATAATAAATCTACTAGAGAAATTGATTAACATTTTTATTCATTAGCAGTAGGTTTTCTTCTTTCTTATTACTTTTATATTCAACAGTTAATTACCCAAGCCTTATAGCTCCTGAAGAAGTGTATAAAAATTAACAAAGCTTCAGTCGCTTAACAGAATATATATATATATATATATATATATATATATATATATATATATATATATATATATATATCTATTTGTAATAGTAAATCTGATATTGTTAATTTAAGCAAAATTTATTCTTTTTTTATTTCTTTAGATTCTAATATAATTAAATAATATTAAATTAATCAGCCAGGCAAAATTCAAGTTTATTAATGTCCATTTTCAAGTTTCAACTTAACTCGAATTTTGCATATCCATTAGCAGTAAGTTTACTTTTTTCTTATTATTATTTTTATATTCAACAATTACTTATGCAAAACTTATAGCTCCTGGAGAAGAGTGTAAAAATTAAGGGAAGCTTGAGTAGTTTAAAAGAATAAATAATTAATCGATCGGATCCTCGAAATTATACAATATTGTGTAGGAAATACGATCAAAATGCATCAATATATATATATATATATATATATATATATATATATATATATATATATATATATATATATATTTCTATTTGTAATAGTAAATCTGATATTGGTAATTTAAGCAAAATTTATTCTTTTTTTATTTCTTTAGATTCTAATATAATTAAATAATATTAAATTAATCAGCCAGGCAAAATTCAAGTTTATTAATGTCCATTTTCAATTTTCAACTTAACTCGAATTTTGCATATCCATTAGCAGTAAGTTTACTTTTTTCTTATTATTATTTTTATATTCAAAAATATGTATGCAAAACTTATAGCTCCTGGAGAAGAGTGTAAAAATTAACGAAAGCTTGAGTAGTTTAAAAGACTAAATAATTAATCGATCGGACCCTCGAAATTATACAATATTGTGTAGGAAATACGATCAAAATTCATCAATATACATTATATAATATATATATATATATATATATATATATATATATATATATATATATATATATATTTTTTCTTTATAATAAATCTACTAGACAAATTGATTAACATTTTTATTCATTAGCAGTAGGTTTTCTTCTTTCTTATTACTTTTATATTCAACAGTTAATTACCGAAGCCTTATCGCTCCTGAAGAAGTGTATAAAAATTAACAAAGCTTCAGTCGCTTAACAGAGTATATATATATATATATATATATATATATATATATATATATATATATCTATTTGTAGTAGTAAATCTGATATTGTTAATTTAAGCAAAATTTATTCTTTTTTAATTTCTTTAGATTCTAATATAATTAAATAAGATTACATTAATCAGCCAAGCAAAATTCAAGTTCATTAATTTACATTTTCGATTTTCAACTTAACTCGAATTTTGC
The DNA here is from genome assembly GCA_036346205.1 of Vesta saturnalis. Lineage (NCBI taxonomy): Eukaryota > Metazoa > Arthropoda > Insecta > Coleoptera > Lampyridae > Vesta > Vesta saturnalis. The sequence continues at coordinate 964,887 of JARFJB010001966.1, forward strand.
ATATCCATTAGCAGTAAGTTTACTGAGTAGTTTGAAAGAATAAATAATTAATCGATCGGATGCTCGAAATTATACAATATTGTGTAGGAAATACGATCAAAATCCATCAAAATATATATATATATATATATATATATATATATATATATATATATATATATATATATATGTATATATATATACTATATTTACTCCTGGCTATCATAGTGAGATCCACGTATTGAAAAATCACGTTTGAAGTGAGGTCCATGCCCAAAGTGAGGACCAATATACGGACCTCACTTTGCAAATATTTTAAACTTAGAAAAATAACTGTTTAAAGCAAAAACTATCATTATTTTAAAAAATCTCGTGGACCTCGCAACCTACGCTTAATAAAAAAATATATACATTTTAGTGCAGCAATTATGCTGAAGGGGGCGTCTTACTTTGAGTATATTTTCCATACGTGTATATTATCACAAAATGTGTTTAAGGCATACTAACGATGTGAGAACCAAAAAAAATGCAACTGTGCATTGGGCCTCACTATGTACCCGACAGTCTTTATATTGAATATACTTTATTACTTGACATTTTTAGATGTGAGTTTAATACAATCAGGGAGGATTTGAATCTTTTTATAATTACAATCCACAATATATAGTTAAGGTTATTTTAATGCATATTATAGTGTAAGATTTTGGTTGCGTGATTTATTTAAGTTGTTTTTTTAAGTTCAAAATGTTTTTGCTTATAGTGTTCTGCGGGCTATGACCAATAGACTGAATACTAACTGTTTTCATTGATTAAAAATGTAAAGATCTTGCAGTAATTATATAGTGGAAAAAAACGTCCCAATCACGTACTCTGGATCTTGGTAAAACATCTGCAGATAACTGCTTAGGAATGTATTGCTGTTCTGTTACTATAATTAAGATACTTAGGTTTTGGGTATGAAATCGTGTTTCTTATTTTTTTGAAAATAACAATCACTGTTATCTTCTGCCGTAAATGATAATAGTTTTTGAAAATTACTTAGTGTCATTTGACATCTTAGATAATTTTCAAAAACCATTATCATTTACTGAAGAAGATAACTGTAACTATGGAAACGTTTTTCATAAAAAAGTACACTATTTCATACCCGAGAGTATCTTAATTATGAGTGATAATCGTGAAAATTTGCATTTCCATACGTTTTGTAACTAATTGCTGTACTTTTTTCTAATTCACTTCATATTCAAACCGGAGGACAATCAACGTATTTTATGTAACAATTATGCCTGATACCCAATAATATTATTGCACTAGGGAACGTCTAGAAGAACGTATGCTATTCGAGGATATGTTGTTTCATGATCACAGCATAGGTCGTGTTGTAGCTGTGAAAAATAAAGTAACAATATGTACCAACCAAAAAATTTATTGAAAAGATGAAAATGCGAATAAATAAAATATTACATTTTTTAAACAAAACTTACATACTAAACTAAACAAAAAAATACATAAAATATACAAAATTTAAGTAGATGCTATAATAAACCGATTTATATTTTATTTTTGTTGTATGTGTTTACCACAAATATCTTTATCTTTTCCCACGATTTATTTTGTAACATTGCTGAATTAGCGTCCTTAAATTTCATTGTCTCAACTTTTTTTGGAGGTATCTGTTTCTTAATATGCTTAGCAAAATGCTGCAATGTAATTTGCTTTTGTTCATCAGTCCAAGGTTCTAAAACCCGACTTTTTGCACGCTGAGCACCTGGATTATTATCCTGGAATAAAACATATACTTACTGGGCAAAATGATTATAATCATGTAGATTTTTGCATTAGAGTATTGTTATGATTGAACTAAAGGTTAATATATATGTAGCTAGTCAATGAAAAGAATAGTATGATCAATTCCATTTGCATAAAATTGCAAATGGCTTGTGGTTAATGCCACTAACTGTTTATACTTGTGAGAAATATTGCTTTTCGCACTTGTCGCACAATATACGTACTACATCTTGTCCTTTAAATAGTTGCATATTCAACAGTTTCCTTAATAAATACTCACCTTGTTTGTTTTACAGCTTCCTTCATCCCATCCTTTTCCACAAGTTAGATCAAATTTTGAAATTTCATCAGAATTAGGATTCGCATTTGTTCTCTCCTCAGCTTCCGAATCAGAACTAATACTCTCCTCAACATCTAAATTAATATCAATGTCCTCTAAATGTTTACCTTTATATTTTGCAATTTGACCTTTTTCTGAAAGCAGCAACAGTTTGGAAATTTTTGCTGTTTGGTAAACATCGTTAGGTAACCTATAAATATAATAATTAATTGAGAAATATGTTACAATAACTGTAAGTGGAATTATTTGTTATTCTAATAACGTAACTTACTAACCGATAATATGATTTGTGTATTTCGGATGTGTGACCCATAAAGGTGGCGAGCTGCTCCAAATCTTGAGATGACAGGTTTATAAGTTGCGACATTGTCGCAAGGTGCTTGCGGAGCTTTGTTGAGGTCAACGCATTGCAGTTTTTTGCTCCTGCTAACCGAACATGTTTATAAACTGCTTTTGTGCCTGTTATGCTGTTTGTTGATTTTAAATTTGCGAACAAATACCTGTTTTCTTTTTGAACAAAATTGGATCTATGCAGTATTAATAAATCCGTATCTTGTACAATTTTGTTGGTGAATAATACTGGAACTCCCCGACCCCTTTTCCCCCTAATAACAACTCTCTTCAATGATTTCATTAATAATTGTTCACTAGTGCTTATGCAATTATCGAATTCACTTGACTGCACATTATTAATATTACTGGTATATGCATCCAACGTCATTCGTTGCAGTTCCCCCACTCGCCTTCTATTTAATAATAAAAGTTCGACATAAATAATTTCTTGCAAGTTCTTGAACGCGTTTTCGTCTGATATATTGGATTTCAACATGTCGGCAAACTTTTTTGATTCCCGTAGGATATATGACTTCAGCAACTTTAGATCTTCAGCCAAGGGTATAAGGGATGGTTTGTTCCATTTTTTCTGGTGGAGGTCATTGTTGGCTAGTGTAGACACTTCGTATCTCCATTCATTAATTATTAATTCTTTTAATGATTTTAAGTTCTCGATAATATCCTTTCCAACATTTGGTCTTTTTAGATATGAAGCATGTGCCACATCTACACATTCTTTTAACAATGTACCCATATTTGCTGCTAACGTTGGTGCTGCGTAGCTTTCAGTTTCGGGATTATATCTAGATAGATTTAGTAGAACTTACCAGTACATCAAAATACGACGGTTCTAAAACGTTGATTAGGCTTTTCACCTTTCTTGTCTTTCGGATTTCAATTAGCAACAATGCAAGTTGTCTCATTTTTCTGGTAGCCACAATTTTGAATTGCTTTTCGCGATGACTTTTGAGGTATCTTCTTGCTACATCACATATTAATGGATCCGTTTTTGCCGTTAATGATATATCGTCTCCTCTCATAGTGGGAAATATCTCCTTTCTTAGAATATCGTCACGCTGGTATGCTGCCAACATGCTTTGCCCATCTGCTTGAGCGGAAGTTCTTTCTAGTCTCTCACTATTATTATGAGGGCAAACCTTTACGTGCCTGTATAAGCTATTTTTTTTATAAAACCCTTTGCAATACCTGCAGGGAAGATAATTCCGAATATTAAGAGGATCTTGGTTACCGTAAATCGGTTTTCTAATTGGTACAATATCTTCACTTGTGATACTTTTCAAAAAATTTCCCTTATTCCTTAATTTGGTGAAAAGCAATTTTCTCCGTCTATCGCCAGTCTTTAGTGCTAATATCTGTTGCACTTCATGTTCACAAGCATGATGCCTCAAGAAATGACGAGAAATTTTTATCACCTCGGTGTCACAGTAGCAGCAGTAGTCCTTTTTGTTCCAAACACGTTTACTTTTTGTTCTTGAGCTAGTTATCTATAAATAAATTTATGAGAGACCTAAAATACTGTTGTATATATACATACAATGGAGTCCATAGTATTAGATGTACATGGCAATTCATGTAACACCTCACTTTTTCTTTTTAAGACCTAAAAAAAATAAATAAGCTATGAAGTTACAGAATTAACATCACATACTCTAAGCTGCTTTACTAATTTATTTTCCTTTTCTACATTGGAAGTATGTGACTCTTCTTCTAATACAGAGAAGGCAGCCTAAAACTTAGTAAAATAGCAAGTTTAAGTATACCTACAATTTACCTGAGGTGTTTCACATATGTTGTCTTCTACATCCGAATGACTTGACTCCTCATCTGATTCAGGTACATAGCAGGGATCTTTGTAACTATCATCTGAATCTATAATTAATGGCGCTAATTCCTTATTCATGTCCTCATTTAATTCACTTGAGTCAGCTTCCTGAACATCTAACATGTATGGTAAAATGGGCGAAGTATTGAATATTCTTGTTGAAATTCGAGTATCCATAGGGTTGTCTTGAAGATGTTGTGTCTTCTGAATATAATATACTTCTTCATCATCGTTTTCTTTACCTTTACTCTGGCGGTTCTTTTTCTCTTGATATTTCATGTAGGTTTCCTGTTAATGTAAATAACTTTATGTACTTTTTGTTATTTAGACTGAAATCAGAGGTGCGTAATGTGTGAAAACTATCAAACCATCAAAGACTACCTACTTAAGAAAACGGAAACACCGCTCAATATTTTCTGAAATAAAAGTAAAATTTTCTATAGTTATTAGCTAATAACAAAATTTCTTTGGTAATTATGAGGACCAACGTTATTTTTTTAATTTTCTACTTATGTATACGACTCTTATTTGAATATATTTCAGTCTTTGCGCGTGGTAGCTGTGTAAAATTTAGTTTTGATTTTTCAAAGTGTGGTGATGGTGTTTGGAGTATGTGTATCTGTATCTATAAATCAATATCCAAACTTGTACAGCTACAGAAAAGTTTAAACTTTAGATGTTACCCTTGTTTATATACATATAAACAGGGATATTAACATTGTTTATACATTTAAATGTATAAACGATATTACCTAGTTCTGTGCACTTTAAATAGTACTCACAATGAGTACAAAAATGTGATTCCTACCAGAGATCGTTCAAATATATTTCCATTTCTCCCATTCTCTTCTTCTTCATCTGTGTCAGAAATATAATCCTTTCTGCCTTCCGATTCCAAGTCTGCGGATATATTTTTGTTTGTCTCATTCTTTTTTTCTGGTTCTGTGTCAGCAATACAATTTACTGTGGCGTTTGGTTCCAAATCTGGAGTTATAATTCAAATATTTTATAAGATGTTTTGAGTTATAAAGATTTTAGAGTATAATTTTTTCAAAACACAATTTATAACTACCATCAACAATATTTCAATGCAATTGTGCATAACAAAGTAATTAATTAATTAATTTTGTGCTGTAGTGTCAATTTTTTTGCTGAAGCATTTTACCAGAAAAGCTATTACCAATTTGGAGGTGCCAGCCTATTTACGAAAAAAGTATAGAGAAATTATTAAAAGCAAATATACTAAGGTTTAAAGAAATTAACTGCATCAAAATGATTTTCTAGCATTAGTGTTTACTAATTTATTCATTACCTACGTGTTATTATTATTACGAATGAAATACAATACGCAATATAATCTCAAGTTCTCCCTTAGATTATAGAAAAGGAGAGCTCAACAAAGAAGTACTTTAAACATGAAAATTAAAATCAACGCTAACAAAACTGAGTGAGTAAAAAACTAATGTTTATTCGGTAAGCGTTAAATTCTGCGAAGTAATCTTTGAACAGATAACCAACCTATTTCGAAGTAGTAAGCAGAAAACAAAACGATCACACTTGAGGCGTTGTTAATGTTTTGATAATTTGAAAAAGGAAAAGCATGAATAAATTTATCAACTTATCAGGTTACATCATTTAATTTTTGAAAGTTGCTTATTGTGATTAATGTTTGTTTCTCAAAATGTAAAAGTAACGGTTTAAAAAAGTTAAATACTATTTAAAAAAAAATTGTATGTATTTTCATGTGAAATAAAATTTGCAATGTGTGATAACCAAATCTTAAAATAATGTTTAGTACCAAATAATTTGGGCCCTAATTATGGAATAAAAATATGCATTTTATAATTTTTGAAAACGCTAACCACGTACCTATGTATACGATGTCAGATAGACAAATTGAAGTTTTAAATGATATCACGGGAAGAGGGATGGATGTAATCACATTAGTAGGTATCAAGAAGACTATGGTATGATAAAGTTTAAAAACAAGCCATCAAAGTACCTATCCAAACTGACAAAGTTAAAAAATATTGTAATGTATATAAACGCACAAAACAACCATTGTACAAAAAATAAAAGTTTAGATTTGAAACTTTCTTAAAATCTATAATTTTTCATTAAATTTACGAAGGGAGGTCAGTTGTAAATTTTTTGTGTTAAATTCCATAAAAATTCAGTACACTAATCGAAACGCCTATAAATTGTAATAGAATTTTTTTATGCCCAATAACACAAACATTTGTTAACGATACCTCCAATTATGTTCAAATTATTTGAAACGCGTCTTTAAATTTGCATCAAGTAAACACATTGTACATAGTTATAAATGTCAGCGTTTCAGATTAATTAGGAAAAATAAAAATGCATGTAATTTTCTAATATAAAGAAATTATATTGAACTTACTTACCTTTGCATGCAAGTTTCACCATTAATTTACCTCGAGACATCTTAACAATATGAAACACACTACACTGAAAGTTTGTAGAGGTAATAACGCACAAGCAAGTAGTATGCGAATGCGTAAACATACATATTAATTTGGCAACACAGGCTGTCCTCACACTGTATGTTGGAAGCATTTATATAAGAGCAATGGACCTCTGATGGTTAGGAGGCCTATAAACTATACGCGTTGCCCATATTGTTAGTCACACGAAATGTACTCACTTTGTAAACGTATACAAATTCATTTATTTATGCGTCATTGAAAATATACTTTTAAGAATTACGTTTTAAACAGCTGATATGACAATATTTACTCTTTGAAATTTTTATAAAGCATATAGTTCAAATGGTTCTCACTTTGTATGGTCTAAAACGCGTCCTCACATTGATATCCAGTCGTATATATATATATATATATATATATATATATATATATATATATATATATATATATATATATATTTTTTTTTATTTTAGTTTAGTGGCATCGACAACTAAGGTCATTAGCCCATTCATCTCATTCAAATCTTACTATAGACACCAAATCTTTTTACATAATCTATTACTATTTTTAAGTCGTCGTGTTTGTTTGATTTTAATAGTTGTATAACATCGAATTCGTTCCTTGTGTTTGTCATGATGGTTTTGTATTTTTTGCAAGTTTTTAAAATATGTATAACAGTCATGTTTTCATTGCATTCATCACATTTTGGAGCTTGGTTTCCTGTTAATAAGTAGGATGAGGTAAGGTTGGTATGACCAATGCGTAATCTTGTTATTATTACTCCTTCTCTTCTGGTAAGCTGGTTTGGTAAATTCCAAGAACGTACGTGTTCTTTGAACATTAGTAGTTTTCTTTCTCCCGTTTTCCAACTGACTTGCCAGGTTTTGGTTATTTGATTTAATATGTACCGTTTGGCGTCATCGGGAGTTACTGGTTCATTCGTAAATTCGTCTAAAGTGGATGCTTCTTTTGCTGCTTTGTCTGCCATCAAGTTACCATTTATGCTGGAATGGCTCGGAACCCATACGAAGATAAATTTATTGTTTCTCAAGGTTGAGATGCAATTAATTATTTTGTGTATTCTTTGCATTATAGGGTTTATGGTATTTTGATTTTTTATTTCTAATAGTGCTGATATTGAATCTGTACATATTATACAGGTTCGTTCTCTAACTGACGAACAGTGTGCTAGTGCTCTTCTTATAGCATGTAATTCTGCTGAGTAGACGCAATGTATTTCTGTTATTTTCCATTTATATGCTTTTCCTTCCACATAGTAGGCGTATCCTTTGCTTACTGAGTTTTTGGACCCATCAGTAAAAATTAACAGTGGGTTAGAGTATTCTTCTACTATTTGGTTAAAATGAGTCACGATCATTTGTGGATTCGTTACGTTTTTGCAAAATTTCGATAATTCGAGACGTGTTAAGATGTCACAGCTATTCCATGGTGGAAGCTGATTAAACTCTTGAACTGCTACTGTAAGGTTAGAAATTTGAAGTAGATTTCTATACTCTATTGCACGTACGCACATTGGCCTAGTTGCCGTTGGTCTTTTCTTGAATTTATATATATATATATATATATATTATATGTATATAATATATATATATATATATATATATATATATATATATATATATTTCTATTTGTAATAGTAAATCTGATATTGGTAATTTAAGCAAAATTTATTCTTTTTTTATTTCTTTAGATTCTAATATAATTAAATAATTTCGCATACTGACGGAAAAGGAAACGTCCTAGAAAACATTATGGATGTAAATCAAATCTTCTTATTAAACACCGGGAATGATACTCACCTTTGTGCTAGAACTGGATCCTTTTCGGCCATTGATCTCTCCATGGTCTCGGCACGTATCGCCACACTGTTCTCTTGGAGAGTGCTAAATGATCTCTACTACAGTGATCATTTTCCAATTTTAATTGACACTGAACAGCGAGAGACACCCACCATAAGACCCACTCGATGGAAAACGTCAGAGGCCAACTGGGATGTTTTCAAGTTGCACTTGACCATACCCACCAACCAAGACACTGCGCCTTATGACATACCTAATGTAACACAAATTATTATAAATGCTGCAAATATTGCAATCCCAAAAACAGGAGACGTAGTTGTTAAACGCAGAGTTGCTTGGTGGAATAGTACTGTTAAAGAAGCTGTGAAGACTAAAAAGCGCGCGTTCAACGTCTGTCGAAGACATCCTACTATGGAACATCTTATCTTATTCAAAAAGGCCAGAGCTGCAGCTAGAAAAACCATTCTCCAGAGTAAAAGGGATTCATGGAACAACTATACCTCAACCATGACCTGTGAAAGTCCGAACACAGAAGTCTGGAAGAAAATTAAGGCAATATCAGGCAGAAATACTGTTAAATGTATACACCTACAAGTTGAAGGATCCATCGTAAATAACAGTAGCAGCGTAGCCGAACTCCTTGCAGATGAGTTTCAAAAAACAAGTAGTTCCACAAATTACGATAAACTTTTTCTGCAAACCAAACGTGAAAAGGAAATTACCTTAGATTTTAGTACTACCCAGAGTTTTGAATATAACAATCCTTTCACACTGAGAGAACTTGAAAATGCCCTGAAATGCAACAAATCATCTTCTCCTGACGCTGATTTAATCACTTATGAAATGCTACAAAATCTATCGAACGCATTCAAAAAATGTCTTGTTGCATCTTTCAATAAAATTTGGGCTGCAGGTGAATACCCCTCCTGCTGGAAGGAAGCAATTGTCATTCCCATCTTGAAAAACCAAAAAAATCCATACCTAACCACGAGCTATAGGCCAATTAGCTTAACCTCTTGCATGGCAAAGGTATTTGAACGTATAGTCAGCCGCAGGCTAATGTGGCTTCTTGAAAAAAGAGAACTATTAGTCGATTGCCAAGCGGGATTTAGAAGACACAGATCAACAACAGACCATTTGGTACACCTCCAGGACACCGTACTCAAGGGATTCTCGCGTAGACACCACTCAGTCGCCGTCTTTTTCGACGTAGAAAGGGCATTCGACATGACATGGAGACACGGAGTCGTACAAAAACTATATGAATGCGGTTTCAAAGGCAATTTGCCGCAATTCATATCATCCTTTCTTGAGGAACGGCATATACGAGTTCGTGTAGGCAACAACCTTTCGTCTTTGAGAACTCTAGACAATGGTATACCACAAGATTCTACATTGAGTGTAACTCTATTTGCCATTGCTATACATTCATTGACATCCACTCTCTCACCTGACATTAATAAGTACATGTACGTCGACGACTTAGCCATTCTCTTTTCTGCTCCTACAATGAATGAAATAAATAGAAAACTACAACAGGCGATTGACCGTATATGTCTGAATGCAGAGACCGTGGGATTCAAGTTATCAACTGAGAAGTCGTACTGTATGCACTTCTGCAGACAGAGGAAACCGCATTATGGCCCATCCCTTACTTTGAAAAATAAGAACATCTTATGCAAAAGCAGTTCAAAGTTCTTAGGGCTCATATTGGAGTCTAGTCTTACCTGGAAGGACCACATTGTTGAGCTGATTAAACGATGTAAAATAACTCTTAACATCATAAGAGCCTTAGCTAATGCTGCATGGGGACCAGATCCAGAAATTCTTTATAGGGTTTATAAGCTGCTAGTGTTATCCAAAATCGACTACGCATGTGAAGCGTATGCATCTGCATCACTCAGTGTGTTAAAGCCCCTGGAAACCATACAAAACTCAGCCATCAGATACTCGATAGGTGCATTTTATACAAGCCCGAGTAAAAGCTTATCGTGCGAATCTGGCTTACTACCTATATCGCTACACCGTAACTACCGACTTTTAGCATATGGCTGTAAAATAAAAGCACAAAGAAGTCACCCTAACTACAGCATATTATTTTCGAACAATAACGTTCTGGAAACTTGGCAAAGACTACATAAACCAACATGGTATCATATAATGATTTCACTACAACTTGCTCATCAAAGTCTACCACATATGTTACCAATAGGACCTATGGAAATTCAACCATGGGTAGTACCCTCATTAAATATAATTACCGATCTACCCAAGCACAAAAAGGACACCACCCTACCATCTATCTACCTAAATGAATTTAAAGAAATACTCTCCAGATATCCTGATTACGTAACACTATATACGGATGGATCTAAAACTAACGCAGGTGTAGGAAGTTCATTCTGCACCAAAGACGACATTCACACATGGACTATGCCAGAATACACATCTGTATACACAGCCGAGCTATATGCCATTTGGCAGGCATTACATTATTGCGAAATACTGCCGGAATCAACCAAGCTCATGATCATAACTGACTCCCACAGCTCTCTCGTTGGCCTTCAAGACCCTAGCACAAAAAATCCACTAGCACAGGCAATCTTGTCAACCATTAAGCACCTTTCTGATTTAGGCTATACAATTCTATTCTTATGGGTTCCAAGCCACATCAAAATTGAAGGCAATGAAAGGGCAGACAGATCAGCGCGCCATGCTGCTGAAGAAGGGCGTAACAACGCAGTAGAAAATGTTACCATCGCTAACCATACGAACGTCGCCGCTCACTTAAGACACAAGCTGAGATCGGTCTGGTAGCAACACTGGATAAGGTCCAACAACCAATTAAGACGTATCCAGAATACTACAGAAAAATGGAAACCCCCTTCTGCACTTTCAAGGAAAGAACTAATTATCCTCCATAGAATACGAATCGGACATACAGCTCTAACCCACAAACACTTACTTACTTATGACCATCCACCAGAATGTACTCACTGTATTACACCATTAACCATCGATCATCTAATCTGCCACTGCCCGAGATATACTGTTACGCGCAACCTGTACTCCATCTCAGAAAGTTTGACAAAAAACTTAAAAAACAACGAAACCATCCGAAACACAATACTATATCTAGAATCCATAGATATCTATCATAAAATATAACTGTACACTACATGGAAAAGGCGCTAAAGACCAAAGCAGTCGAAGCGCTACTACTAAAAAAAAAAAAAAAAATATTAAATTAATCAGCCAGGCAAAATTCAAGTTCATTAATTTACATTTTCGATTTTCAACTTAACTCGAATTTTGCATATCCATTAGCAGTAAGTTTACTTTTTTCTTATTATTATTTTTATATTCAACAAGTAGTTTAAAAGACTAAATAAATAATCGATCGGATCCTCGAAATTATACAATATTGTGTAGGAAATACGATCAAAATTCATCAATATATATAATATATATAATATATATTATATATATATATATATATATATATATATATATAGATTTGAAAACTATACCTTATGGTCTCCAAAATACATATATAATATACCGTAAGGTCTCTTATATAACGTGACGGTCTCCGGCTCCGGAGACCTTAACGAACCCCACCTGAAAATTTTATGAGGCATTCGGGATAGCTTCTAGAGCCCAAAAATGTAAAAAAAGCGAAGAGACCTTGACGACCCCCATGTACAAATTTTTATATGGGTTTAGTTCGCGACATCGCCGCTGGCGCTGGCGTCGCTTTTTCAAAATGCACTTTAGAATCCTTATGGTCTCCGGCATATATGATGGTGTTGCACATATAAAACACGAACGTTGGAGTCTCCGAGACTTGACAACGCTGTTCTATCATGTGTTGTCCCAGATACCGAACAAAGCGGCTATTGTATTATCTGACCTTCTCTTCGGCGTTAATTTCTTTGCTACAGATTTTCGTCGTTTTATTGGTGTGCATAAGCGTTTTTGTTATTCACTGTCAGTTCAGTTCTGTCAAGATTTGCTTGATTGAAAGCTTGGTTGCGACGGACTACGGGATTAAAAGTACCTATTTTCCCGTAGTCAAAGTTTAAACAATCAACAACGCGACGCTTTGCTCCCGTTTTCCCGGGATACAAGTTGATTGTTGCATACCGCAAATGCAAAAAGATATATTTTCTTGAAGTGAAAATATACTAGTATTAATATAGTAATAAATAAAATAATTTTTGTTTATATCTTATTATTATCGAATTAAACCTACATTATGTGCGTATAATAATTACAACTATATTTTATATTATTTATATAACATAATTTATTATAAATTTTAAATGGTACTTACCCAGTTTCGAAACTATGACCTTAGGATTGCGGACCGCTTGCCTTTACTGCTGGAACCACGTAGGCCACTTACCCTGACTGAATATTAGGTTGAACGGTTGAAGACTTGATACAATTGCAAACAATGTGTTGTAGATGAAAGATTTATAGATATAAAATATTTCTCGATTTTATTTAGCGATGAGATTGACAACTATTGCAAGTAGTATTAACATACTTTATTCGTAGTTTTTGCTGATACTACCTAAGACAAAACAACTTTTCATGACCGAAATAATTCAATGTTAATGATCATTCGTTGCGGCGAAATAATTCAATGTTAATGATCATTCGTTGCGGTGGCATAAATTACGTAATATAGGCACAGAATAAAAATTATTTTTTATTCTGTGATATAGGTAAGGTTTGCTTTGAAATCAAAGCGGCGACAAAAAATATAATGAACAAACTTTTTTATTTAAATTTACAGGAAATAGCACCAGTACATTGATAAATCGCCCGAAAACAACACTTAATAGTTATTTCAAAAGCAAATAATAAACAAAGCATCTTAAAGAAGATATTGAAGCAGATTTCCTGCATTTACAGTTCATCTGTCAATCAAACCGGCGACGTCGCGGCTCGAACCTATACCTACATAGGAGTAGAAATACCGTGCTCCCGGCTTCTTTCGGTTAACCAACGTTTCCCGCCGATATCCTCGTCCCCCTCTTTCGAATGCAGTCAGTGAGCTTTCGGCGATCTACTTGTGCATATCTCGTGCGATTAGTTGTTGCTGTAATTATGAATAGAACGGCAAGAATTTTAGCCCGTGCTCTCCAAATCTGTAATGCATCAACTGAATTGATTACAGGTAAGTGTTATAGTAAATTTAAACCAATAGTGTGCATAAAATAGTATATCTGAGCACTGGCGGCTTGTGTGGTATACTGTATGCACTATGCACTACAGCT
>JARFJB010001967.1:2500-120000 GCA_036346205.1 Vesta saturnalis
AATATTAGTCCGCTTTAAATAATTAGAATAGATCCACCACCGTAGTTACTAAGCTCGTGTAAATAATTAGTCAGTCCGCTTTAAAATATTCGCAAAATAGAAGTAAGACCGTAAAAGCGTAGCTTTTAGCAAAAAGCAAATCGTAGTTTCGTTAAAAAGTATAAATTCTATATTGGATACAATTTCAACGAATTACTAAAGATAATTTGAGCAAATGTTAAGGCACCCTAATTAAAAAAACTCTCGTAAATAATTAATTGGAATAAATAAATCCGGTACATATTTATTTAGTCCATTTAAATAAATATATTTCAATAAACTAAAACCGTGAATGCTTTTATCTTATAATGGCAAACTAAAACTTGCATTTTTGATCACATATAAACCAGTCTCTTTAAAATTTCGATTATTTTAAAAGGCGTTCGCAGATATTGTAACCCTTTTTGAATTGTATTGAAATATACCTTAATTTTAGATCTTTCATTCATTCAGTTGTAAATATAAGAAAAATTTTAATTTTGCATTATAGCTTATTAAGGGTATATATTTCTTAAAGGTTTATAGTCTCTCTTCAAATTATTTTTCTGCTTAAATAGCAGAAAGTTTGTTTTAGGTTTTCCCTAAATTTAGTGAAAAGTGCCATTAATTTGATGGTAAGATATTTTAACGCATTATACTAAAAATTAAAACATTTGCTCTTTTCAGGCACTTTTATTTTAGTTCAGTTTTATTTTACTTTTACACTTTTATTTCACTTTTACTTTGATTACATTTTAAATACGCATTTAATTTTACTGTTGCGTACGCTTTCATTTTATGATTGCAATTTTTATTGGAAAATTTCAAGATAATGCATTAAACGGATTATTCCATTTCAAGAAGAAAATTTACAAGGATCATTCCAGTATTGGGTGTGGCTTACTACGTAAAGCATTATTACAAGAAATTGCGATTTTGTGGCAAGGATGACATCACCTCAGTTGAAATTTCCGTAATCATTTAGATACCAGAGGTTATTAAAAAATTTGTGTACAAAAATTTTACAAACAGGTACTTAATGTTTAATGATTATTTAATAATTTAAGGTTTTTACAATTAGTTTTTAAGATATATTTTATTTAACTCTATCACTTTAAAGATTTAATAAACATAGTTGTATATTTTTTATTGTTTTACATTTTGATAAATTTTTAGTGTAGAACTCGGTTTAGTTATTCCGAGCATTATTAAAAATAACTTGGCGTCCGAGATCATTTTATTAGTGTTACATTGCAATTTTTTATATTTATATTTAAGTGGTAATCAAGCAAATCAAAAGACTGGTCCTATGTTAATCTACCGACTGAATCAAAGGCATTATTTGTGGTGAATGGTTAGTATCTCCAGTTAGTTTAACGATTTGTGTTTTTGGAGAACTTTTTACTCTTATTTCATTATGATATATTAAAACACTTTTTATATATTTTATACGATTACCAGTTCGACCACATTATTACAATATACGGAGTAAACAACCGGCGCTATCTTATCCCCCGGCACCTGCTGTCGAGTATTCAATAACGGCTTAACAATATGTCCTGCTTCCCGTAGCCCCTGTAAAAGACAGGACTTGCCTCAAAATATTTATTTATTTCTTTTGATAACTTATTCTACCTAAAATTAAAATAGGACGTAAACTGGTTTTTCAAGTATAACACATTATTAACTATATTTTCACAGAAAATCTAGAAAACAGTAAACGAAGAACACGCCTTAGGATCACCTGAAGAAGGACGAGGCCACAATGATCCAGCTGAGAATAACGTTTTAATTTGAGCCATTAACTGTTTAATTTATTTCATTTCTGTATAATTACCGTTGCTTGTTAATGTGAGTATTTGGTGTTGTAATAAATAGGACAGTATACGTTCAAACCCTTATAAGTCTATGGTTCAGTGTGGGCTAACTAATATGATCAACTGATATAAACAAACCACACTTTTGCAGAATCAACAACCGATTGAGCTAGTTCCGAGGCAAATTAAAGTAAAGTCAATTTCATTCAACGAAAAGGGCGTTACACCATTACACAATGAATTTCATGTTTATGTTTTTTACCAACGTTTAAAAGATCTATCTTCAAATCAGTTTTTGAAAAAAGAATAATTTTCATTGTTAACCACTTTTTAACCTTCGATGATAACACTGGTGTGTTACAAGTTTAACGTGGGTATCTGTGTGTCTGACTGTGGCATCATAGATTCCATGCGGAGGAACCGATTCTGGTATAGTTTTTTGAAAGGTGACTTGATCGAGAGTGTCCATAGGTGTCATGAAGAAAATCTGTTCAGCCTTTTCTAGTTGATGAAGGAATTTCTTTACATTACTTTTTAGAGGTTTTAGTTGTATCGGTTTTTCTAATGTTTACAAAATTCCCGTTTCTTGTCTAGCTCTTCTATTTTCCATGAAGAAAATGAAATTTTTCCTACTACACGTAAATAGTAAGCAACGTTGTGTGTAACTAAAATGGTTCCTGTAGGTTTGGTAATAGCAGATCTTTCAAGACTTTTTTTTAATTTGTCGCGTCCATGTTGTGATAGTCATATTATTTTGAGTTTGCGGTGTCTGTCAAGCTACTATTCTTAACCATCTTAATTTTGTGGCGTACAAGGTTATAAACCTTTTACTATTCAAAGAGTAAGTCAAATTCTTTACACTTTTGGTGTATTGTCTTGCAACGTTCGCTTTTTTGTAAAGTGCTCGCCGACTACAATGTTTTTTGAATTTGAAACCAATATTGTTCAATATTTTACCCACGGCACGTTGTGATTCAAATAACAGTCCCTTCTCTTCTAATAATAAACTATAACTCGTATATCAGATGTATCGTCTGTTTTATACTTCTGACGAGATTTTCGAGTGGTGTCGGTAATGATGGTAACTTTTCTGCTCTTTTAACGTAGGCACACTGATAGTTAAAGTTCTCTGCTTTGTACCGCTTCTCTCGCCATAAACACTCGTACACATTAGATATCCGCTCTTGGAAACGTTCGCTTAAAAATATTTTCAAATAAATTAAAATCACAAAAGTGTATCCGTCCTTAAATCAGAGTTCAATTCCTCTATCATTTATTAGGAATTATATATGCCTATTAATCATATTCTAACTACGTTATTGAAATCACATTAAATCCTTTCTCTATTAATCGAATATACTTATGTAATTACGGAAAATATTTTCGCACATTTCAAAAATTACCGAATTATTACAAATAAAAGAATGCTCATTATTATTCCTTTCTGTCTATAAGTTCACAATAAGAAACTCATTTCGTAAGTACTCGTATATAATTGAAAACCAGTTACGATAGATAAAAACGTCCATAAGTGATAGGAAGGCGTTAATTGTAATCCGACAGGGAAAAAACCTCTAAAAGGTAAAAATTACTTGAATCTCTCGAAGCAACACTTACGCACTTACG
Source organism: Vesta saturnalis (assembly GCA_036346205.1). NCBI lineage: Eukaryota > Metazoa > Arthropoda > Insecta > Coleoptera > Lampyridae > Vesta > Vesta saturnalis. The sequence goes on from JARFJB010001967.1 coordinate 5,962, forward strand.
TTTCGACAAAATTCCCTTATAATAGAGGTTTTGGACAACACCGTCTCAAATAATGGATCATAAAACCAAAACATCAAGAGAATACTTTTGGTCGTTTTCATAATTAAATCAATGTATAGAGGTTTTGGGCACAAAATGATCACAAAACGTAATTGCTTGATATTTAATGTAAATACTGGTGTTACATACTGACCTAAAAATACTAACGCCTTTAACAAAAAAGTATAAAAATAATTAAATTAATTTTTTGCATGTTTTGGTATAAAAACGTAGCTAATTTTATTACATGCTAATCAGTAGTTTATAGAGTAACTTAGCTGTCGCAACCTTAAAATTTATTTTCTAAGTTGACATAAAAATCCTAATTACAAGATTTTCATGGTGTTGCGTATTTTATAAAAATATAAAAAGCTTTACTATTAATTAATTTAGTCATTTACATATTATAACTAACTATTTACCTTGATCCTCGATTTGACGTTTACTCGATAATGGAATAGTCAACTGAAAGGAATAATTATGGATACGATACTTTAACTTATTTGGATTAAAATAATCAAGCAATTTGTGGATAAACGTAAAGGGTATATAATGGAATTCCGTCAATTGCTATGTTCACTAAAAACCTAAGATATTAGAGTAAGTCAGATAAACCTCATAACAAACTGTACATAATATTATATAGGTCACATCCATTTAAATGAAAGGTGCCAAAATTGGTTACGAAATAAGAATTATTGATTTTTTAATTGCAGAAAACAGAATTCCCTTATGGTTGATTTATGTACCTTGCAAGGAAGGCAAGAAAGTGCGGTGGTAGTATCTAGTTATTGTGCAATAAATGGGTGTACGTAAACTCAATGGGATTTATTCAAGTTACGGGATGAAATTAACGCAGGTCTTACCGATAATAGATACGGCCTGCTCGTAATAGGTATAATTCACAACTTATTGCTTTAAATTTTCTTTCCTTGACTTGAGTATATTAACCCACAGTAGTGATTAAGGGGCCGGTTCTGGACCAGTTCAAGGTCACTCACCCTCTGGTGTGAGAAATGTAAGCTTTTAAATCTCTTCAAGGTCAAACTTTTGACGGGAAATTTAAATTTTAGAAGATCGCTAAAAATAGAAATTGCAATGTCACCATCCTCATTACAAGGTCACACTGCGGTCAAACGTTTTGGCGGGAAATTTGTATGTCATCATATTACAATCCTTAGAGGTCTAAAAATAGAGTGGTCAAGGTCAAAGATTATTGACCTACGGTGGTGTCATATTACATTTCTTATAAATATAAAAATCTCAAGGTGAAAAGCTAGAAAATAGAATTTTCACGGGCAAACTTTTTGGCGGGAAATATAAATTTTTGGAACTGGTCAAGGTCAAAGCTAAAAATAGAAGTTGCAAGGTAATCATGCTTAGAAATCTAAAAGTTTTTTTGAGTAGGTTAGCAGTTTTGAAAGGATGCATGTTTATAATAAAAAGGCTTCTCCGGGATTGCATGATTCAGTAAACTTTTTATTGCTAGAAATGGTGAAAGTAATAAGAATGATAAGAAGAGAAAGAAAGAAACAATTATTAAGTATTGATGAGAGAAAGAGAAGACTCGAGGTGTTAATCAATAAAGATTTGCGGATAGATTTAGAGCTGTATGAGCTAAAGAAGAAAATGAATCAACTTCGAGTGAATGTGCCATGAAAAGTATTAAATGAAGGTGCGTTATAATTTGAATGAAAGGCGCTTTAAAAAGTAAATAAGTAATCACAGTAATGTATGTTATATTACATAAAGAAAAGACACTTTAACAGTATTCATTTGAATAAAAGATAATGTGTGTGTAGGCATATAAGAAAAAATTAATTAAGAAAAAGTGAATTGTAAAGGAATAACTCTTTAAAAGAAGTTTCCGTATGGTTGAATTGCATTTTCGTATAAAACGAGTTTCTTTTCATGATTTATTAAATTATACAAATTATGTAGGAAGAAATGACATTGTAACCTTATAGTTATCACATAAAACTATTACAAAGAAAAGGTGAATAACATTATCTTAGCTATTGTATGAAATGTTGAAGTAAACAAAAATTTTATGTGTGTGAAATGTTTTAATATACGAGTAATTAAATATACTCTTTTTATCATAGCAGTTTAATCGTTAAGTCAAAAATTCTGAATTTTTGTATATAGACTAAACAAATAACAGCGCAAAGGATACCAGTTAAATACATTCGGAATTTAAAAAATTTCAAAGCAAATAGTCTTGTGAAAGTAGTACATAAACGTTGATACTTGCACATATTCATAAATCGTAACGCGCTAGTCCTTTGCCCAAAAATTCCAATTTTTGCATGTAGACTAAACAAATAACAGCGCAAAAGATAGCAGTTCCAAATTTTCAAAAAAAAAATGTGGAAAAATGTACTATTCGATATAAAACGCACATTTTTAATATTTTCCAAATTAAGTGAGCATCAATATGAAATATGATATAGTATAACAAAAGTTTAACACATTTGTAAAGTATTTGTAATATGTTTTTTTTTCTAAAATAGATTCTAACGATTTTTATATGAAATAAAGTAATACTAACTCTCACAATGCATCTTTGGACATTTTACATTTATATACGCAATTACAACTCATTTTAAATGGATTATACTCGTAATGAGTAATAAGTATGCAATTGCAAAATGCATTACCCATATAGTATTATCAGTATGATTTGTAATATTATATTCAAATTGAATTACAAGTACTGTACTAGAATGTAATGTGTAATTGGAATTATTGTTGTGTAAACAACGATAGACGTGTACTTGAACTATGAAAGCGACGTATGTTTGAAGGTGTGTGATGTAAGTAAAGATGTATGTGCATATCTATGGAAAGAGATCAAAGACGACTCGATATGGACTTCCTCTTTCGCAGGGTGTAGGTGGGGATGCGGGGGAGGGCATAAATAAAGTCCTAGAAAAGATGCGCTCCTGAAAATTTAAAATTTGCACCTAATTCTCAGAAAAAAAAATTTTTTCCACCGCAGTTGTTTTATAAGTGGCAATTTATCATTTCATGTATAAATTTATCAAAATATGAAAAAATGACTCTTAAATTAACCAATTCCATTTTGAAACAACAAATACCACTTAAAACACAACTTTTTGTACTTACGTAAGCTCAGAAGAAACATATGCATGCAATTTATCCATTTCATGTATCGAAATAATCCTTTAAATTAACCAATTCAATGTTGAAACAACAAACAGCACTTAAAACATGACTTGTTTTTTAATTTATTTTGATTAGGCCTCCAAATTTACAATTTTCGATGGAGCGTAGATATTACTACATTAAGAATTGTAAGATAATGAACACAGTTATTTTGCTTTGAAAGCATTTTATGCAGGTGTGAATGCGAGCATTCTATTTTTATCTCAGTAACCAATTTACATTACAATTTTGAAACGGATTTGTAAATGTATGAATGTAATTGTGTCATTTGTATTGCATAAATACATGGCGTAAAGTTTTCAGATTTACATGCTTTTGAGAACTGTTGTGACTTTTATTTAACGCAAGCTTTTTTTTCTCTTTTAACTGTATTATATTTTCGCACTTTCTTTATATGCATGATATTTTACAATAACCTTCTTAATGTATTTTTAAGTTATCATTTCATATAATTATGAAATTATTTGAAATTAACATTTTGTATTCAGCACTAACTTAAGGATTCAATTATTTTCTTAACTTATAAGTTTTCTTATGAACGAATAAGTTCAAAAGTAAATATGTAATTGAAAATTATTATTAATTTTATTAAATACAACTACTACGACTGCTAGGTAAACTTTTTATCACCAATTCACATTACAATTTTGAAACGGGATTTGCAAATGTATGAATGCAATTATGTCATTTGTATTGCATAAATACATGTCGTAAAGTTTTCAGATTTACATGATTTTGGGAACTGTTTTGACTTTTATTTAACGCGAGCTTTTTTTCACTTTTAACTGTACTATATTTTCATACTTTATTTATGTGCATATTTTACAATAAATAAATTTGTAACGCAACATGCACTTAAAATTTGCAAAAAGGACTACTTTACTTTGATGTAGAAATTTATAAATGAGTAAGTCAACCTTCCAGATGTTTTCAACTTTTTCTTAATGTAGATCATTTCACTTTTCTAGCGCAAATTGAACTATCACTCGCATTTTTTTTAGCTGTAGTAAAATTTCAATGTAACCTATACACTGTTTTCATGAAAATGATGAGGATGGTGACATTGCAATTTCTATTTTTAGCGAGCTCCTAAAATTTAAATTTCCCTCCAAAAGTTTAACCTTGAAGAGATCCAAAAGCTTACATTTCTCACACCAGAGGGCGAGTGACCTTGAACTGGTCCAGAACCGGCCCTTAATCACTACTACCCACTTTCGACGTAACGCAGTATGTTTTGTAGAAGTTCCTTAAAATTTTTATTGTCGATTTCATCCGCTCGTGAGCAGTCTCCTTCCGGTGCATTTTTGAACTTTACTAAAATCACCCAAACAGTTTGAGCTTTATCAAAACTGTTTTAAATTTCGGCGCTTCATTAATTTGATTGCTGTAACTTTATTAACTTAACTAAAGCTAATATCGATTTAGGTTTATACTTAAATCAACACACCCCTTTTAATTTGTGAGAGTTGGGTTTATTCGTAATAAGTTAATGCTTGTGTTGCTTCCTGATGCGTTTATTCCTTTCGAAATAAACCAGGACAGGCCAGTTTCTATTCACCATAGATTATTTTCTCCAAAATTTGTGTTCAGAACCACTCTATAAACAAAATAAGGCACCGTTCGATAGCAAAATTTATCCACTCACATCTCATACTCTTTAATTTGTCGCAACTGACAATCGGGGTTACTCTATTCTCTCAGAAAAGAAAAACTCTAACTCAAGAAAACCTTAAGGTTGTTCAATTAAAACCCATCTTTGGTCAAATTAGCTTTGGAAAAATTCACTTACCCAGCTGACGTCTCGTAACGTCAGTAACGTTTGTAACTGTCACACAAATCAGTCTATACTTATATTTCATAGTCATTTTAAATATTGCGGTGTTTGTTATAAAAAATCCGTCCAAGCTTGATCAACGTGCGGTCATTCAATTTTTGTGTGCTGAAGGTTTGCAACCAACCCAAATGCACTTCCGATTACAGGCAGTTTATGAACAAGCATCTTTTGCCTATCCAACTATAAAGGAATGGTGCCTAAAATTTAGAAATGGTAAAGAGGGAACAAAAGATGCGCCGCGAACAGGTGCATAGTGTACTGTATAAAGACATCAATAGAGCAAGTTTGGACAGTTTGATTAGAGAAAATCGCCGAATTTCAATCAGTTTCGTCCATAGTACCGTACAGAAACTGGGTTCCTGAAAAGTTTGTGCACAATAGGTTCCTCGTCTTTTGTCTGAGGATGGTTTGTCTCAGCAACACCTTACGGAGTACAATGAAAACGATAATAACTTCCTTTCATCAACAGTTTCTGGTGACGAAACTTGGTGCCCTTATCTCGAACCACCCAGTAAGTTGTCATCGATGCAATGATACATTCAAAGTCACCACCACTAAAAAAGTTTAAGGCACAACCTTACGCAGGTAAGAACTTAAAGAACACATTGTGAATATTAATGCAAATATATACAACGAAACTCTGAATAAGCTTCATCGAGCAATAAGACGAAACCGTCCAGAAAAACTTTCCAATGGTGTCATTTTCCGCGCGGCCTCATGTCAAACGTACCTAGTTAAAGAAAATTTGCAAATAAAAAATGGAGGGTTTTAGAACATCCACCCTACAGTCCAGATTTATCACCTTGCGATTTCCATATCTTTGGTTCACTGCAAAAGGTATTGAGAGGTAGATGCTTTGAATCGGACGCTGAAATACAAAACGCCTCATAATTTTAATTGAAGAGTATGTTTACCAATTTTCTAGTCAATCGACCCATAGAATAAAAAGTTTCACAAAAAAATTCAGCCCCCCATTTCACCCCTTTAGAGGCGGAATTTCGAAAAACCCTTTCTTAGTGGATACCTACAAAGAACACACCCTCGAGCGATAGGTCCCGACCGATGCAGCTGTTAAATGACATTTGCAGCGCGCGAACTGTAAAACGCGCGAAGTTTCAACAGTCTTTAAGTTTTCATAAATTTTCCAATTTTCTACGCGATTTTCTTAATTCTTCTTTCTGTAAAAACCTTCTATAAAGTATTATAAAACTTAAAAAAATCAATGAAATCTGTAAAGTGGTTCTCAAGTTATGGCGTGACCAAGCAATTCATTTTTTTATATAATTATATAGATTACAAATCAAAATATGAACTCGCAGTTAGCTAATATTTACTCCATTACAGCTGTCATATTTTTTTAACTAATTGAACCACATTGACCACTTTGACATGACAGTTTGCTTTCTGTGATATCTCAATATATATATATATATATATATATATATATATATATATATATATATAGACTAAGACGAGACAACTTTAACTGGAAACTAAAGGAGAAATTGATGGGAAGGCAACTTGTGTTACGTGTCGACCATAACCTTACAAATTAGTAAAGAGCTCGTAGGTATTTATAAACGCATTTTTTAACTTAGTGCATAAAAAAGTGATCGGAAGCGATTGAAAATGGTTACATGTTGCGTTGTGGGTTGTGCTAATCGATCCGCATAAAAAAGTTTAGGTCAACGAAGCACGGAAGCGAGAAAAAAACATTTTGTTCCGCAGTATAGATTTGGTTTATTTTTATCTGATTAATTATAATAAATACCGGTTAGCATAGAGAAATGTGTTCTAGGATTCGACTTATCATTAAAAAATTAATTTAATATAATATTTCAGCACAAAACTAAATTAAATATTTTACGCGGTATTAAGTACTATTTTAAATAAATTTGGTTAATTTATTTCCATTACTTCTAATTCACATTAGTTGTATTAATAATTAAAGTATACATTAAGTAAAATCCATTACTTCAAAGTCATTTCAAAGTCATTAGGTTCTTCTCTAAATTTACGAAAATAAAATTTCATATCGTTTAATTGCATGTCCCCTAAAAGTATTTATTACCTGTCGTACTAAAATAATTAAGTTTGACGCATAGCATTGTAATATTCTTCTACTCATTTATCTAATACAATTAGTTCATCAATATGCGAAATTTATATTAAAGCACGAATTCATTATGTGAGTAAAATGAATATTCAAAGTTCATATTCAAACCGGATGCTTTATAATAAATTTGTTGTATTTTCGGGTCACTAAATATCTATGTATGTACGTATGTACAATGTGTTTTTCTAAATAAAATTGTTGCAAAATTATGTATTTACGATATATATTTATATATTCATAAAATGTTACTAAAAATTTATGATTTTGATTTTATATGATAACATTATAAACATTTTCGATGAATTTAATTTGTTTCAATTATTACGAAAATATGCCTAGTCCTATCTCTATAAGTAAAGAAATTATTTTTGTGAAATGTGTTAAAGCTATCTTATCAGTTAAATGCATAAAATTGAAAGAATCAACGCGATATTAAATCACATTAGAGCATATGGTAATTTAATGTTTCTGTCAACGTGTTTCAATTCTCTACAGAACCAACGCACAGCACGCACACGCACACGCATACGCACACGACACGCACACGCAAGCACACGCACACGCACACGCACACACACCCACACACAAACACACAAACACACAAACACACAAACACACAAACACACAAACACACAAACACACATGCACGCATACACACAAACATACGCACACACACACACACACCCACACCCACACACACACACACACACACACACACACACACACACACACACACACACACACACACACACACAATCGTGCATATTTTTTTCCAACATCTGCCAACACTATCAAAGGCGTCAATTCTTGATGACGTAATTTTGTTATCTACTTGCATCGCTACAATTTCAGGATATATTTTTCATAATAGGGTAGCTAGTTTTTGTAAGACCAATTATAAGCGCGATTATTATAAATATAAAAAACCGACAAACGTTAAAAAATAGTCAACAATCACCGACAAACGACCAACAAACGATTGCAATTAAAAAAAAACTTCAAATTTCAAAAGTTGGGAAGGGAGGCTAATGTCACGCCTAAATTATAATCGTGATTATTATAAATATGAAAAACCCACAAATGTTCAAAAACAGGCCAACAAAAACCGACAAACGATCAACAAACGATTGCAATTGAAAAAAGGGAAAATGTGGGGCTAACTTCACGCCTAAATTAGAATTGTGATTATTATAAATACGAAAAACCGACAAACGTTCAAAAATTGCCAACAAACACTGACAAACGACCGACAAACGATTGCAATCGAAAAAAGGGAAAATTTCCAAAGTTGGAGGGCTAACTTCACACCGTTTCAAATAATAACTTCTTGTACAATTTGACAATTACGTTTTAAAATAGAAAATGGAAACTTATGAAGTATGGAATAACTTATTTTTAAAACTATGTAAATTTTACATGAAACATTATATTTGATAATGCATTACGTGCTTTCTGTTGCAGCTGATTTAGTGGGTCATTTAGTTAATAAAAAATATGTTATTAGTTAATAACGTTGGATATGATCTAATATATCAATATGTTACAAGTTCGTTTGGCTTATGACTTTAGTTATCTTGAAAATATGTAAATAAGCAAATTCTACGAGCTTGAATGTATTAATTATTTATGTTATTCAATATATATTATTTCTACAACTTTTTGTTTTATTAATTGAAATGAAACCTTATAATAATTTCATTAATGAAATAGATACTACATTCACAGCATGTATTAAAGAAGGCATATTTAACAGTTTTTAATTGTAATGTAACAAGATTTACATTACATGACATTTACATTAGGTTATTTTAACTTGCGGTATTACTTATGCTACCATTCTAATCGACACCGTTAGTGATCGGCTGACCTTTAAAGCACATAGTTATAAAACGTAGCGGACAATCATTAACAATTCTGTGTTTAATAATGGCCCAACAAGTGGCAAATTTGAAAGTAGCATTTGTAATTAGGTCAAAGACATTAAAACCCACATATGTACCTACGCCATTTACTTCAGTGTTAAAAATCATAGTCCATTGCGTAAACTGCAAACATTTTTCAACAAATTTCAGTATTATGAAATACAAAAATATCTCAGTACCTCCTTTAACTCACAGATACTACTCAGTACTTTATTTAAGTTTAACATTACTTTAGAACAATAACTTCTGTTAATTGAATTTAAATTAACCATAACATCCTGTAATACATTTATACAGTAATTTATTGTGTATTAGATCGTTCATTACTAAATTAGGCACGTGTAAGTGGTAGTTCGTATTACACATAGGTCGCTCCTCATATACATACTCTATAAGAGTAGAAGAAGCAAGTACGCAACAACTCGGCTGGTAATGCCTATTACGCACTAGTTTATATCACGATACTCGCTCGCTCGTAATCGTAATAAGACATCCGTGCGTAATACGCTACTTACCACCCTTACTATGTAATACACTATTACGTACCAGTTTCTATTGAAAACTATTTATACCGTTGTAAAAGGCAAAAAACACGTAGAGTAACCTTCTGTTTTCATTATACGTCACAATCACAGTTTCGTGTCTGTTTAACTTAATAATCTTATTGTTTTAAACATCTTTCAGTGCACAATGTAAAAAATTGTTTTCTTTTATTGAATACGTAACGTCTTTAGATATGCATACTTAACGTTAATTAAGTTGTTTTTTTGCCTAGGTAACGTTTCGTCCAAAAAAACATTAATAAACGCATTATATCTATTTTGTGTAAATGAAAGGTTTTTTTTCTATTTTGAGATCATAATTACGATTGGCAGTGGTATTGCAAAGTATGGGAAATACAAAAAAAACTCCATCACATAACCATTCTTCCATGATGGGTTGCGGTTGAAACAACATGATAACTTCTTTTACTTAATCATTGAGTAACAAATCATGACTTAACTCTAATTGGGTTATTAATTAAATTAAACTAAATTTACTCTTAATTTTTAAATCTAACAATCAGCGTATTAGAGGTTACAACTAGACGAGTCATCTCGGCAAATACGAAACGCCAGCCAGCTCTGCAAATAATGAAGAAACCGCTAATTCTCTGTAGGTAGGGTCCTACTTAAGATGGGTCTTCACTTTAAATGAGATACCTTGGTAATGGATACACTCATATCATTGATTTTGTTTAAACTAAAAATTAAGCATATAATGAAGTACTTATATTTCATAAAAATCTTAAACATTACACAAGTTACGATAGTCTGTAAAATCTAATATTTTCAGTTTCGGATTAGCGCTTTATTTAACACCGACATATATACACTATTGCCGTTTCCTTCCTACATGTATGATTTCAACAAGTAAAGCGAGAACGTGCATTAGTTATTATCGGCGATGAAGGATTTTTGCTTATTACGTACTTTAACAAGCCCTAAAAGTTCAGTCTTCAAATCCCGATCGGAAAGTGGAATACTTTCTTACCGCAACCAACTTTGTGTATCTGATTTTTTCCAAGTTCCATTTTTTTTTTTATGATTGTTGACCTGAACAGGCTAAATTTGGCCAATCGTGCTAAAGCACACGGGAACACTTAAGAGGATGGGTAAAGGGACATTGAATTGCCAAGAGATGCTTTACATTTTTTCATATCATAAGTAAGGATAACGGGAACTAAGGAGATCATTTCAGAGTTTACGAGGCCGTGTAGAAGAATGTGGATTGCGCCCTTTTGGTACGACAAGTGGAGATTTGTACTGTATATTGATGATGTGAATGAGCGAACCTAGTATTCTTAGCCAAGGTGGCCCGAGATGGTATCAAAGAATGTAATTCATCAGCGCAATAGCCATAGCAATACCGATAATTCCAAGAAAGAACTTAAACGATTTTTTTATGTTCAAGGGACTGTATGTCAGAAGTTAAGGGCGGGTCATTTATAGGCCTAATCGCTCTCTTTTGAATAGGATCAACGATATCGAGAATATATCGGTGAGTACCAACCCAGAGGTCAGAATTATATTCCAGATGAGGTGGAATTTGGGGCTTATACAGCAGAAAGAGTTGTGAGGTGAAGTACTGCTTAGATCTGTACAAAATGCCTATTTTACGAGCAGCTGTGTTTGGTAGCTACGGAATATGGTCAACCCATTATAATGAAATAGGTGGTGTAATGGTATAATAAATTTAATAATAAAGAAATAAGAGTAAATAGTTCTCCAAAAACACAACGTCAAATTAACTGGAGATACTAACCATTCAACACAAATAATGCCTTTGTCCCAGTCGGTAGTTTAAGTAGGGAGGTTCAATCCTTTGATTTGTTTAATTACCACTAAATCTATTCGCCTACTTCCACAGAACATAAATAATAAAAGATTAATGTAATACTAATAAAATGATCTCGGACGCCAAGTTTTTTTTTTTTTAATAATGTCGGAATAACTAAATCGAGTTTGTTAACAATAAAAATTTTATCAAAATGTAAAATAAAAATATACCACTATGTTTATTGACAGTTAATATGATATGGTTAAATAAAATATATCTTAAAACTATCCTTAAAATACTAAAAAAATCATTACATAAATACCTTTGTAAAATTTTTATACACAAATTTTTTAATAACCTCTGGTATCTAAATGTTTACGAAACGGTCAACCAAGGTGATGTCATCCTTGCACCATTATTGCGCAATATCTTGAAATAATGTTTACGTAGTAAACCAAGCCATAAAAGGAATTTTTATCTCTTATACTTCTTGAAATTTTGAATCCAATATTTATTGCATTATTTTGAAGTTTTGAATGCAAAAATTGCAATCATAAAATGAAAGCGTACGCTACAGTAGAATTAAATGCGTAATTACAATGTAATTAAATTGTAATTCGAAGTAAAATTAAAAGTAACAGTAAAAAAAATAAAAGTGCAGTAAAAAAAGAGCCTGAAAAGAGCAAATGTTTTAATTTTTAATATTACGCGTTAAAATATATCTTACCATCAAATTAATGGCACTTTCAGACAAAATTTAGGGAAAACCCAAAAAAACTTTCTGCTTTTCTTAGCGTTCATCAGGAAGTAACCAAAATGGATGCTTTGGAAGCAGATGATGTACTCGTGCGCCAAAGGATTTGCGCAAAGAATTAAGTCACGATGACGTAATGTGCGAATAAAATGATCAGAAAAATAATTTAAAGAGGTAATATAAACCATTAAGAAATATGCACTTAAGAATATATGCAAATTAAGTTGTCTACCACATACCTATATTTCAACAATTAAAAACTTTTTCTTATATTTACAACAGAACGAATGAAAGACCTTAAATTAAGGTATATTTTAATACAACTCAGAAAAGGGTTGTTACACCATGATAGATTTGAAGATACAGTCATTCCCAACAGAGTAATAGAGTTTGAAAACTTAAGATCTGAGCCATTCATACTTACAACAGGAAATCATCGATCTTTATTAGCGGACATAAGGCGACACTGAGTTTTGTTAGCATTAAATTTAACTAGATTATTGCTACCCCATTCGAGAATACATAGCATGTCTTTGTTGATTGAATTTGCATTTAAGCTTTAATGCCTTGAGGCATAGAAGGTAGATTATTATTATGAGTAGATTGAGATGAACTTCAATGAAGAGTGTCGTCATCAGCAAAACAATGGATCAGATTAGTTGTTGAAGAAAGGAGGTTATTTATGTATTGCAGGAAAAGTGTAGGCGCTATAACTGATTCCTGTGGCATTCCCGCGTTAATGCTAACGTCTCTTGCAACACAGCCATCAACAACGACACGTAGTCGTAAAAGTTGGTAACTTTTATACAAGGCGAGAATGGTACAATGCGTTGTCCATTATTATTAAAGATGGTTCCGTTAAATTTGGTAGAAGTGGTTCTCTTAACCACTTTTCAAATAAATCCGCGTCCATACTGTCATGGTAATCGCTGGGTTTAGAAATTGAAGGAAATATCAAAGTGCAATTGTTCACGAACCCGTTCTTATTACCCGCATGTAAAATTTAATACCTTATCTCTGAAGACGACTGATCAGGATTTTTGACTGATTTGGGGTTCTCGTCCTGCCATGATAGTTTTGGAGATCTCCTTGCGAATACTCACGTTTCATCTAGAAACACTACTGAAAGAGGTGATGCAGATTCCATATTGATGTTGGTTTTTTCGCAAAGTGCTCTTCGGTTACAACCCTTTTTATATGTAAATCCGATTGTATTTAAAATTTTAGCTATGGTAGGTAAAGATGCAGTTAGTAATTCCTTATTTGCTAGGGTACCTCGTAATGTAGTCAAGGTTACTGGCTTTTATCACCATACAGACAGTATACTGTATCCCTGATTGTGTTTGTAATCCCTCGGAAATGTCACTTTTTGGCTTTCTACGAGATCTTTTTTTTCCTTCGCCCGTTCCGATAATTACACGTCTTAATGTCGGAAGACTAATTTGTAGTGCTTCCGGTGGTCGTTCTTTTGCAGCTTCAACAATACGTACAATACTAAAATAATCTTTTTCTTTTTTAAGGTAGTTATACTTACACATTCATAATAAGTTCATGACACCTCTTATTTAAATATTTTCCGGGCATTTTAAACAGAATTATAGTACAAGTACAAAGATTAAGTCACAATTCGGAACAACTTCGTTACTCTAACAATAAGGACTATCGAATAAATCAATACGATATAAGTACTGATGACAAACAATTAATGAGCCGCTTTCTACAAGTTAGGTACATTCCAGCGTGAATCATATTTTACAATTAAAAGAAGTTTTTATGCAGTACTTATTTGCTGAATAAATCTATTTCCGTTGCGTGTTTATTTTCGCTTAGTGAAATAATTATTTCTTCAATTAAACAAACACAGACGATTGTACTAACACTCGTCAAACATGTTTTAGACCTTCCGCAATGTCGTTAAAAACTTGTTTGTTAAAATTCGAACTGTGTTTAAGAAAACGCATGGCTGCTTTATTTTCTATTTCTTTCTAACCTGACGGTTGTTACGAGGAATACTTTCAAACATATAGTGTAATTCTTAATTCACATAACTAATGCATGTTCTTGCTTTACTTGTTGAACTCATACATGTAGGAAAAAAAAGGAAAGTCCACGTATTTCATTCCCTCCCCAAGGGTGTAACATTAAAATAAAAAGCGATGAAGTAATAAATTAATAAATTGATTGTAATTGATCGAATAATTTTAATTAATAAAAAAATTACTAAATATCAATCGCTACTGCCGTCGGCTCATCGGTAAATTAAGATAAGGGAAGGTTCTAATTTAGAGTTTAATTAACATACCTGAAATACTGCCTGCTTCTCATAAGCTTAATTATATTCACTTATCCTTAATTCATAAAACAAATGTTATCTAAAAATTATGAAAAAATGATAAATTCTCGAGCGCCATGTTGTCTTTTTTTTATATATCTATATAGGAACAACAAAACCTAGTTAATGAATAATAATAAACAATTTATCAAAATGAAAATAAAATAAGTTATACATGTTTATTCAATATATGATTGAAAACGTAAAAAATCAGAAGTCATAAACTATTCTAAATTATATAAAAAACATTACCTTTTAACGGTTCTGTACATACACTGTAACTGGTAACTATGAAGCAGAATGGTTCATTTGGTGAGGTCAATATCTTGCTTATTTATCCTTAAAATATGGAATTTCCTTGAAGTTTAATTCGCCAAATTTATTTGTAAAAGTATGTAGAACTTGCGTTGTAAATGTAATTCAAGTAAAACTTGCCATTTAAATTAATAGAATAGTAAAATTACTGATACGTGCCATTAAAAATATAGTATAAAAATGCCATATAAAAGTATGCATTAAAACATATGAGTAAAATAATTGCAAAGTAAGTGCAAGGTGAGTACTTAAACGGTGAGTACTTAAAGAAAAAGTACTTAAGAAAAAGTGCTTAAGAAAAAGTGCATAAAAAAAAGAAAGTGCCTAAAAAAACAAAGGCTTTAGTTTTAAATATAATGAGAAAAAAAATAACTTACCACCAAAATCTGATGGCACCAAAATATAAAAAATTAAGTAAAAATCATGCTTATAGCTGTAATATTCAGCATTAAGTGAATTAAAAAACTTTCAGAATAACTCAAGTGTATTTCCCTAAAGTCTTCACGCTTGCGCGGATACATAATATAAATCCAATTTTTTAAGAAAGGGAACTACAACTATTTATGTAATATTACACCCAAAAGATATGTTCTAGGAAATGCCAATTAAATTGCCATTCTCAATTCTACATATTGATAATTAAAAACTTTTCTAATATTATGCCAAATAAATGAACGATTCTTAAATTAATGTACTTTTTAATACAACCACAAAAAAAGGTTGTTACACACCCCCTCCTAAAATTTGAACTCGGAGATCACCAAAGCGGAGATTCCAAACACTAAGCTAATAAGAAATTATTAAAATTTAAAAATACAAAATGTTAAGCTAATTGAAATATAAGCAATATTTAAAAAATACAAGAAAATGTACGAAGAAGTACGGAAAATGTGGTGATGTCGGTCAGGAAAGACCCCTCGCAACACCAAAAAAGCTAATAACGCGCTACCACCCGCACACGCCACTAGTCGAGAATCAAGGACCCGAAACCTTAAATAAAGTAAAAAACTTTAACTGGTGGGGTTAGTGAAGCAAACCACCATCAGAAGAGCAAAATGAGTATCCGGTAAAAAAATTTGAATCTAAGGTAAAAAACGAACGGAAACCGAAACCTACCATGACCTGAAGGGACAGTGGGCAGAGAACCCGGAAACGGTCATCGTGCAACTTTATAAAAAATCAAGGCTAAACGCCACTCTACTCGAGAGTATAAAAATAGAAAACATCCTTCCGGACTAACAATAAATAATCGCGAGACTTGAGGTCGAGAGAGACCGGTTCAATTACCCTACCCCAGTGGTCTCAAACCAAGCCTCCTAGGTACATAACACAACTACCACTGTCACGTTCGATGAGTGAGTCAAAATCGGTAAATCCAAGATACGACTATTTCCTTGGCAAATTAGCTCAGGATGCTTCGTCGTGGAGAACAAGAGAGGCCAACCTACCCTTCACGAGATTCAGGTTTCATGTTGTTCCACAGTCATCGTCCAAGACCCAACATACCCTAACTAACACGCACATTTTGTAAATAAATCGAAATCTAGGTGAGTAGCCAAGAGAAGATGAAGCACTCTTACGAACACAACAACCCCCTCCTAAAACTACCAAAACGTCATAATCAGGAAGTGAACTAATCGAGGTTGACACGAGGCGAACCGAAGTCCTCAAGCACCGTCCAAGAATAGTAACACTACACAAATCAGGAAAACAAAATAACTAAATCAATCAAAAAATAAAAATGTATAGAAGCATTACTAGTTTTCTTATCCATGGTTATGAGTTTTACACGTCAAATTAACGATCAGAGGTAAACTCAAAATAGTTATCTTCAATTTTACTATTGTAACAATAGCAAATTGTAAATCCAATAAAGGAAGATAATCTGCCTGAGAACTAATGTCCCACAAAGTCGGCAATTCAATCGCACAATGGGATCTAAATATCAACCATCGTGCTAAACAAATGTAGCAAAAATCATGCTAACAAATGTAAAAAAATAATAAGTGGTTTGCAAAGCCACAAAAATATGAAATAAAATAATGTGCGAAATAAGCACAAAATAAAATTATTTTGAAAAATTATCAAAATAATTAAAAAATATAAATAAGAAAACCAGAATGTAAAAATACTAAAATAGAAAAATAATTAAAAAGAATACGAAAAAATAAGAACTAATGTGGTTTTAAATCCTTAACATGAAAAACACCTAAGGGTTTATTATCAATAGGGGTGGCCAATCGGTACGTAGTTGGACCTACCACCTCAATAACTTTCGCTTCAATAAATTTTGGAGCTAACTTTTGACTATAATTTTTAGTCGCATCAGATAAAGTAAAATTCTTTTTCCAAACCAAATCGCCAACATTTAATTTCAACGGACGACGTCGCAAATTGTAAGATTTTGAATTTCTTTCGTAAGCTGCATGTAAATTTTGTTTAACATGTTTAAAAATGGGTGAAAGTTCATTTAAATCTTGAACTAATTGTTCACGGTTAGTAATAAATAAATCATCCTCTTTGAAATCCTTTAGTCGACCATAAAAATCTCCAGAAATAGGGACTGTCCGACCAAACGCCAAAAAGGAAGGTGAAAATTTCGTAGACTCGTGAACAGCGTTACGAATTCAATTAAAAACAATTCAACAGAGAATTAGTACAATCTAAGAAAATAAAAAAATGGAATTTACACACAAATAACACAAAAATATGTTAAACTTTCGCATCTAAACTACTACCATTAAATTTTAAATATATAAACATGAACGGACCTCTTAAAAATTTGTAAATTTCCAATTCATTTGGAAAAAATCTTAAGCAGGAATACTAACTGAAGTATTAATATTGTCATTATGTGACAAAGAAATAAAATAATCTAAATTTGTAATTCATTTCAAAGTTTTCGTTAAATGGATTCAATAAATTCTAATGAATCGTTTCAAAATTTAAATAAATGTATTAACAATTGAATATTGTGAAGTTTATCAATAACAAAACTTAAATATGATAATTGAGATTTACAAAATTCACACTTATCTAAATTAATATTTAAATTGGCATCACAAAGCCTATTAAAAACTTCTTTTAAATAAAACGTGTTCCTTAAAAGTACTTGAAAAAAAACCATAATATCGTTTAAATAAACAAAAAACTGAATGGGATAAATCATGACCTAGAATTGAATCTATAAATCGTTGTAATGTATCATAATCAAATATTGAATGCATTTTTTAATAATTCCAGTTTAAAAGTGTTTGGTTCATATAAAATTTCATACTTCTGGTATGAATAAAATAAATTTGGATTAATCCTTTTAAATTTAATTTACGTCTCTCACCTCTTGTCAACCTTTCCACTCCATTTACAATTAAAAAAATTTAATTCTACTAAAATAACTCATCAATATATAAAACATCAACTAAATAATTAAAATTTGACATCGTAAAAATATTATATAACACAATCAATAAATTTCCTTACTATGTATAAACACATAAAATACCAAGCGTAAAACAATAAATCGTAACACTCCTTAATATTCTGTCAACTCTTAACATAAAATCAAAATAAACAAAGTGAAAATAACTAGCATATAACAGCAAATCCCTTTTTCTGGCCCCAAATTGTATTAACACAAATGTAAATAAAAATCTCAAATATGAAGCAATAAATTTTGAAGTAATAAATTGCAAACAATAAATTTCAATGTAATAAAAATCAAAGTCCCTGCTCGCCCGCGCCAATGTATAACACATTGAAAAGGCGTCAAAGTATAATAACATTAAATTTCGTCAGTATTTAACAACAACAAATAACGCCAAATTGTAACATTAAAATAAAAAGTGATGAAGTAATAAATTAATAAATTGCTTGTAATTGATCGAATAATTTTAATTAATAAAAAAATTACTAAATATCAATCGCTACTGCCGTCGTCTCATCGGTAAATTAAGATAAGGGAGGGTTCTAATTTAGAGTTTAATTAACATACCTGAAATACTGCCTGCTTCTCATAAGCTTAATTATTTTCACTTATCCTTAATTCATAAAACAAATGTTATATAAAATTATAAAAAATGATAAATTCTCGAGCGCCATGTTGTCTTTTTTTTATATATATCTATATAGGAACAACAAAACCTAGTTAATGAATAATAATAAACAATTTATCAAAATGAAAATAAAATAACAAGTTATACATAAGTTTATTGTAATGTAAAAAAATCAGAAATCATAAACTATTCTAAATTATATAAAAAACATTACCTTTTAACGGTTCTGTACATACACTGTAACTGGTAACTATGAAGCAGAATGGTTCATTTGGTGAGGTCAATATCTTGCTTATTTATCCTTAAAATATGGAATTTCCTTGAAGTTTAATTCGCCAAATTTATTTGTAAAAGTATATAGAACTTGCGTTGTAAATGTAATTCAAGTAAAACTTGCCATTTAAATTAATAGAATAGTAAAATTACTGACTTATACGTGCCATTAAAAATATATTATAAAAATGCCATATAAAAGTATGCATTAAAAAATATGAGTAAAATAATAGCAAAGTAAGTGCAAGGTGAGTACTTAAACGGTGAGTAGTTAAAGAAAAAGTACTTAAGAAAAAGTGCTTAAGAAAAAGTGCATAAAAAAAAGAAAGTGCCTAAAAAAACAAAGGCTTTAGTTTTAAATATAATGAGAAAAAAAAATAACTTACCACCAAAATCTGATGGCACCAAAATATAAAAAATTAAGTAAAAACCATGCTTATAGCTGTAATATTCAGCATTAAGTGAATTCAAAAAAAACTTTCAGAATAACTGTGTATTTCCCCCTAAAAGTCTTCACGCTTGCGCGGATACATTAATATAAATCCAATTTTTTTAAGAAAGGGAACTGCAACTATTTATGTAATATTACACCCAAAAGATATGTTCTAGGAAATGCCAATTAAATTGCCATTGTCAATTCTACATATTAATAATTAAAAACTTTTCTAATATTATGCCAAATAAATGAACGATTCTTAAATTTATGTACTTTTTAATACAACCACAAACAAAGGTTGTTACAAGAGAGCAGGCTGCTCAGCTTTCCTATCCTTCAACAATCACAGATTCTCAGCATACATATACATTATATATATATATATATATATATATATATATATACCGTGAGCGTCTAAATTATGGAATAAATTCAATAATTCTTAAATCGCAACTTCAGAGAAAAATCCCAATACCCGTCGATTTGTATTTTTAGACACGCGGTTGTTCAGGTTATTAATTTATTTTTGAGGTTACCTATGTAAGCGTGATGACGTCATTGATGATTTTCTTTATTGGAAAGGGGAGGTGTTGCAATGGAACTTTCGAGAGATCTTTTAATTATCTAATCAGTCGTAGCAATAGTTTTAAGTATTTGCGTTACGTATACAGGGTGATTCAAGATTATTGTTGTTCTATAAAAATACAAGCCAACTAAAAAAGACAACTATTCCAAATTTGGTATGTAGATATAATAGGTCATGATCTATCTTTTAAAACTATTTTCAAAAGTGCAACGTTGCCACTTCTATCAGAAACCCAAGGCAACTTTGAAAATTCAATGTAATTGAATTTTCGGATTCTGCATAAAATTCTAAGCAACTTTTGTTAATATTTCCCTATACACGTCTCTAAGCGTTATATAAATGACTTCTAAAATAAAATAATAATCTGACCAACCGCACACCTAAAAATAAAAATCGACTGGTTTCGGAATTTTTTTCTGATTTTGTTTAGTTTGAAAGTTCTGTCATAATAATCTTTGGAAAAAAACAGATTCACTTCATATGTCGAGCAGTTTAGTATCAAGAATACAGAAATAATTCAGTTTAAAACTGACAACAAAAAGAAAGTAGCAAAAAGAATAGATTTTTTAGATATCGAGTTGGCACGAGTCAAATTTAAGATTCTTACTACTTACTTCAGTACTTAATGGTATTACATTGTAGGTATTTGTACTACGTGAATAACTGATAATTAATTAATAATAATGGCACCATTAAGTGAAACACATCGAATTGAAGTATTAATTATGATTGGATGTGCAGATAAAACCAGAACGCAACTACAAGTATTTAACTTGTTTAATACAAAATATCCTGATACACCTATCGGACAATCAACAGTTAGTAAAATTGAGAGAAAATTTAGGGAAACTGGTCACGTTAAACACATTGCAAATGATGGTCGTCCAAAAATGAACGAAAATGTAAAACTTGATGTTAAGTTTGGTAGAAAATCCTCATAGTAGTTCCAGAGCAATTGCAGCTGATGAAGGCATTTCACAAAGGTCGGTGTTACGTGTACTTAAAAAGGACAAATACCATGCGTATAAAATCCAGAATGTGCAGGAACTCAATGAAGATGATCCGGATAGCCGAATGCAGTTTTGTGAAGTCATGCAAGACTTATGTAACAGCAATCCAGGATTCCTTCGTCAAATTCTTTTTTCGGATGAAGCTACATTTTCCTTAAATGGTACAGTGAATCGACAAAACTGTAGATATTGGAGTAAAAAGAATCCTCACTGGATGAATGAGTTACACACTCAGTATCCTCAAAAAGTGAATATCTGGGCGGGGATAGTAGAGAACAGAATCATTGGTCCTTTTTTCTTCGATGAAACTCTTACAGGGAAACGATATCAGGACTTCTTACAATATGAACTTATACCTGTCATTGCAGTAATTTTCCCAAATGAAAATGATCCTGATTTACCAAATGATAATATATAGTTTCAGCAAGATGGTGCACCTCCTCACTATACACGTCCTGTTCGCGATTTTTTAAACATAACTTTTCCTGGTAGATGGATTGGTAGACGAGGATATGTAGAGTGGCCCCCAAGATCTCCAGATCTTACACCTCTTGATTTTTTTCTATGGGGTTATTTAAAATCTAAAGTATACGTCGAGAAACCACGAAATCTGGAAGATTTGAAAAATAGAATTAGATTAGAAATCGTAAGATTAGTCCACAAATGATCCACAATGCTCAAGAAGCTTGTGGTCATCGGTTCAATTACTGCCAAGAAGTAGGAGGGTGGCAATTTAAATTGAGTTACAAACAATTCTACAATGTTAAACAAATTTTTCTCTGTTTTGTGTTAATAGTAGATACTTATTTACCTGTGTGAATTAATTTAATTTTACATTTTCGTTTATTTTTTTTTCAATTTTACTAACTGTCGATTGTCTGATAGGTTTGTTAGGATATTTTGTACTAGATAAGTTACATACTTGTAGTTGCGTTCCGGTTCTATCTCCACATCCAATCATAATTGATATTTCTTTTGGATATCATTTTTAATGTGCTTACTGTATTCTTGATACTAAACTGCTCGACATATGAAGTGAATCAGTTTTTTTTCAAAGATTATTATGACAGAACTTTCAAACCAAATAAAATCAGAAAAAAATTCCGAAACCAGTCGATTTTAATTATTAAGTGTGCGGTTGGTCAGATTATTATTTTATAGGGAAATATTAACAAAAGTTGCTTAGAATTTTATGCAGAATCCGAAAATTCAATAACATACATTGAATTTTCAAAGTTGCCTTGGGTTTCTGATAGAAGTGGCAACGTTGCACTTTTGAAAATAGAAATAAAAGATAGATCATGACCTATTATGTCTACATACCAAATTTGGCATAGTTGTCTTTTTTAGTTCGCTTATATTTTTATAGAACAACAATAATCTTGAATCACCTTGTATACGTAACGCAAATACTCAAAATTATTGCTACGACTGATTAGACAATTAAAAGATCTCTCAAAAGTTCCATTGCAACACCTCCCCTCTCCATTAAAGAAAATCATCAATGACGTCATCACGCTTACATAGGTAACCTCAAAAATAAATTAATAACCTGAATAACCGCGCGTCTAAAAATAAAAATCGACGGGTATCGGAATTTTTCTCTGAAGTCGCCGATTTTAGAATTATTGAATTTATTCCATAATTTAGCCGCTCACTGTATATGAATGGTGGGATTAATGATAGGTGTGGTCAGGATAGGGATCGGAAGGAACCTCATACAAGGTAGACGGTAACGGGAATCGAACCCATTACCTCCCGAATGCTAAGCAGGTTGTGTCACCACTACGCTACCAGCTCGGTTACATGTAGGAAGGAAACGACAACAGTCTATACTGGCTGGGCATAAAAAAAAACGTTCCGCTAATATATAGGGTAAATAGAATATTAAAAAATAACGTTAGTTTGGTTAATAAACGTGTGTCCGAAAATGCCTCCTTAAGAAGATACAGCCCTGTAAAAGTGGCCCCAAATATCCTTTTTTCTTATTATCTCTGAAACGGTTTAAGATACCTAAATGAAATTTATATCACAAACACCTTTGATTAGGTCATAAAACAAATTTTTAATATTTTGTACAGGAGCGTCGCTAAAGGGGGTGTGCCACTTATTTTGCCACCAAACTTTTTTTATGGGGATATTTAAAATTTTTTGGGTAAAAATAATATATTTTAAACAATTTATCACAAAAAAGGTACTCTTGCTTATTTTAAGATATCAATAAAGTTATGGATTAGTTAGAAAGTTTAATCCTCATATTACATTCTGGTAAAATGCACAATTTCATTCTTTTGAATAACCGACACGTTAAATTATTCATTGATATAATCACTGATGACCTTTTTTTATAACAAAAGGCCAGATTTAATGATCTTACAGAGCCCTGTGGTGCCAACCGAAACAGTGAGGCGAGTTGAATAATGCCGCCATTTGATATGCATATGATAAAATAGCAGTATTCATTTGTTTTTGTTTATAAAATTTTTTATTAATATAAGAATATTTATTAATATAAGAGAATAAATATGTATGAATAAACAAAACAACATATGAAAAACATATGAAATTATAATTTTCCTCTTCTTGCTTTTTGATTTGCAAACTCATTTATTAAGTTGTCACAGTTCAAGGCATCTGCAATGTCAGCTTCCAGTGACAGTATCGCCAAGCCTTTCAATTTTTCATTGCTCAAAGAACTTCTTAGAAAAGTTTTAATAAGCTTTAGCTTTGAAAAGCTTCGCTCGGCACTGGCCACGGTTACTTGCAATGTTAATAATATTCTCAATGTAATAGAAAAATTTGGGTAAATTGCGTGTAAACCAGTAGAATGGATGTGATTCAAAACATCTAATGGACCCATCTTCATTTCCATAACTTTGGAGAAAGTGCGTATTTCATCTTTAAATTCTTCACCATCGACATCGCAATCGTCCCCTTCGGTTAGAGCCAGTTGTAATGAATTGCAAGCGATTGATAAGTCCAAGTCCGAAGTGCTATTTATTTCATATATGTCATTTAACCTTCTCCGTCCCGAAACGGAGTCACCGCTGACCCAGAAAAGACAAAAACGTTAATAGTTTTCACAGATTGTTTTTAAATTAATTCTCCTTTTGAGAATTCGCCTATTTTTGTAAGAAATTTAATACATTTATAGGGAATCTCAAATCCATTGTTTTTTTTTTCGTATAAATAATATTTGTTGGTGTGGGTCAGCAATGACCCGATTTTGGGATTCCACGGTACAATGAATATGTGATTTGGATCACGCGCTGTAAAATATTTAACAACTGTTTGTAATATCGTGCATTCCCTGTCATCCCGATTTTGTGTTTTATGCTGATCAGTTGACCATACAATGCAGTGGTTCAAAGGTGTTTTTTTATAATGCTATATTTACAGTGGTGAAACCGCATTTTTTATAACTATGGATTTGGTGCGTAAAAGACCTTTGTCTGAAAAAGAACTTTATGAAGCGCTGATGGATGATGCCTATGTGCCTTCTGAAGATAGTGATATATCAGAAACCGATGATATTCTCGAAGAACATGAGGAAATATTCCACTTGAAGTTTTAGAAAATGAAAGTATGGTTATGTCTGATCAAAGACGACAGTGACAACAACATTGATGAGGAACATTCCGATGGTGATATCGTTGTGGCTGGCCGCACTTAAGTATCTAGCTCCCAAAAAGGTAGGAAGAGAGTTTCTGAATTTGTTCGACAAGACAAAGGTCTTACAGATAAAGTAAAACATAGTGTCAGTGATTGATTGTTTCAAGTTATTTATTTCAAAAGAAATGATAGACATAATTGTAAAATATACTAATCAAAGAGCAAATAATTTTGTAAACTCGCATAACCAGAAAAGTGGAAACGAATTGAAATTGCCGTGGGTGAATGTCGATGCAACAGAAATTAACGCTCTTTGCAATACTTATACTTACTGGTCGATTTAGAGAAGCTAGAAAATCCACATAACTTATGGTCAACAAGCAATCTGTTTTCAATCGACCTATATATCGAGCCATTATGAGCAGAAGTAGATTCAAAGATATACTACGATTTATCCGTTTTGATGATTTACATACAAGACCCCAACGAAAAGAGGAAGACAAACTAGCTTCGAAGTGGCTGATATCTTAGCAAAAACTGTCGAGAATCGTACTCTCCATCGGCTTACGGAACCATCGATGAGCAACTGGTCTCCTTTAGAGGGCGTTGTCCATTCAGAGTGTATATCCCAAGTAAACCCGGTAAATATGGGATAAAAGTTTGGGCACTCTGCGATGCAGAAAATTTCTTTGCTGCAATTTCCAAGTTTATTTGGGAAAAGAAGGAAATGCCGTTGAAAGAAATCAGGGCAACGAGTAGTTAAGACATTAGCAAGTCATTGGTATGGAAGTGGTCAAAACATTACAACCGATAATTTTTCACTGACATTACGCTGGCTGAAGAATTATTGTCAAAAAATCTAACATTGATTGGAACTTTGCGTAAAAATAGAAAAGACATACCAAAATGCCTTTTGGATATTGGTTCCCGTGCAACGTTTTCATCCGATTTTAGATTTGGAAAGGACGTGACATTAGTTTGTTATGTTACTAAACCTAAAAAATTCGTGGTATTGCTATCTTCGCTTCACCATGAACACGAAATAGCAGTAGAAGACAACAAGTTCAAGCCAGAAATTATTCTTTCTTACAATGATACAAAAAGTGGCGTAGACGTTTTGGACAAAATAGTACGTGAATATTCAACCAAAAGAGCCACAAGAAGATGGCCTCTGCGGCTCTTTCTAAATTTTCTTGACATTGCTTGTTACAATGCATTTGTAATATGGATAAATAAAAATCCTAACTGGTTAAGCCAATCATCAATAAAAATCAGAAGGAAGTCATTTCTTGAAGAACTTGGCTCATCGCTGGCTAATGACAATATCCTACGATGAAGTAATCAAATTATACAGGACGGAAGAGGATTTTCTAGAGCCACTTGTAGTGCAATAGAAAGTACCGGAATACAACTTGCAAAAAAGGCCAAAGAAGATATTGATACGCAGGGAAAAAAAGAGGCCGCTGTCATCAGTGTCGTGGTAATGACAATAAATTTTCTAATAAGTGTGATTTATGCCACAAATTTGTATGTACAAAACATAGCACCATTATCGAAAAGAAGCAGATTACTTGTCATTACTGTCAAAAAGATGAAGATGGAGAACCATTATAAAGGTGAAATGGTATATTAACGTTTATTGCCAAAATACCAACAACCAAACAATATTTGCAGGTTTTGAGGAAGTACTTTGACATTTTGTTCGAATGTGCTCTTGGCTTTTTCTATTTTATTGTTTGTGTCCAATCATTTATAGTAACTTTCTTTGTAGAATAAATTTATTGGTTTTGAGTTTGTTTGGTTTAATTCCATTATTAAAGACGAAAATATATAGAATACGCTGCAAAAGTATAAAATGGAAATAATTCCAACATTTTGAACTTGGGTCAATTTTGACTCGGTTTTGGGATTCCATGTTTTAAACTTATTTTGGGACAGCGAAGGTTAAGAAATGAAATATATGAGCTTTTAGTTGAGTAAATCGTTCATCCAACGAAGCGGTTGTAATATCCAACATGAAATTGAAGAAGTCAATCTCAAATTTTTTTTCTTCCGAAATCGGAGATTCGTCCTCATGTTCATAATCAAATTGTCGTTTCTTACGTCTGGGGCGGACTGACTCAACTGACTTAAACTCGGGTTCAATCTCTAGTTCTTTAGCTAAATCTAATGCAGCTATTTTCATTTGACTGAAACCAGTTTGCCTGTAGGTTTTGACAAAATCTTGAACATATTTTATAACTTTTACACATTCTGTAAGGTCCACATTTGGCGATTGCATTAGCAAAGATAGTTTATTGATTTGGAATAAAATATCATACCATACGACAATGCTGCAAATGAATTTATAGGTTTTTATTTGACTGGCTAATCCTTTAGCTTTATTTTTGGTCTCGGCATCACGATTAGAATCTTCCGCAATGAGAAGCAATGCATCATATATCGGACCAATTGCATATCTTAGCGCTTTTAAAGAATCAATTCTGCTTGACCAGCGCGTAGTACTTAACGGCTTTAATGTAATTTTAATACAATTCTCTTTAAGTTTTTATGTTCTCTTATATAAATTGGTTACATTTCTTTAATCTCTACTCTATGGAATCATTCGTCTTTACTTTTACCGTCGGATGACGTACAAATACATTTTACTTAATTCCTATTGGTGCAATTGTGTTCGTTAGTCTCGAACCCTTGTTTCCGTTTTTTTTTTTTTAGTTTTTGTTTCCTGCCCGTTTGTGTGCCTAGAAAAATTGAATTCGCTACTCACTTGAACCGCTATTCGTTTGACGCGATTTTCTTATAAAAACGGATATTTCCGGATTTATCGTTTAACGACCAAATAGTTCTGTACCTGAACCTTATGCTAGTTCTCGTCACTTAATTAACGTGATATTTACGTCTTTAAAGCATTCAAGAGTGTTTTTTTCTTAATATCTGCTTAAACGCTTGTGGCTACCAGCTTATAAGCGTTTTACTACGTGTTTTATCTACTTTTGTACTACTTCGCTACACCATCCAACTCCGTCATCATCCAACAACGCCGCTGCCATCTTAATTTTCCATCGATTCACGCTTCGACCGAAGAAATTCAATTTCAACGAACTACAACCAGTAAAACTGCAGTCCTTTCACCTCAAGATTGCTAATTATTTACTATTCAACTATTAAGTAACTTGCCCCGCCGAACTTATCCATTTTAGTAAATTCTCATTTTACTTCCTTAAGTTCAAAGATTGCGTTCTACGCCATCTATACTGTACAGTCATAATTTATATTTCAAAATCTAACTGTAACTATTTGCCTATTTATTTCTATTCTAAATTCATATTCTTAACTTGAATTGTTACTAAATTTGTAAATCACATTTACCTTGAACTACTTGCTTGCCTATTCAAACATAATTTATTCGACAGGTTCGAATACTGGAGTTAAAACTCCAGTATTCGAACCTGTCGATAATCATTAAGTAATTAACGTATTCATTTCTCGGACCAACCTATTGCTTATGGTCCGATTTGTTATTGCTTTTTTTCCATCCAGCTCGTATTGTTTCGGCCCACGTTACTTGTGCAAGGAAACGACACCGAAGGATAGTTATTCAGGTAAGATTATTGATGTATTTAATCGCTTGCTCGCCTCGAGTAAACCGAATCCTGAATATTTTGGAACGGTAACGTAACTGATTTTGCACATTTTGCTTAAAAGTTCATATAAGGTAAATTGGATTCAATCATTCTTGTTATATTAACTCAATATTTAACTTAACCTTTGTATTACAATCCACCCCTACGGGTACCCCTCTTATTTGTCAAATTTACATATTCATGTTACCATTTATTTTGAAGTTCATTATAATTTAGTTAACCCCATTTTGCTTACTTATTTGTCACTCACCTATAAGCTATTAGTTCTTCGTATTTCGAACTAGAAGCTATAACTTTAACGACAATTACCCAAGAAATACGTGGCGTCCATTCTCTTAACTATTCTTTACTCAATTATTGCTCACAACATCATACTTAAAATTCTAGATTTACTAGCCCACCCCCAATGTTTGCCTACTTGTACCAATGTTTGCCTACTTGTACTGAACCACCGAGCCCTTGCATTTTAAATTTTGTTGCCATCGAAAGTTATCGTAACAAAGTTCACCCATTAATACGCTCCATCTTTTAGGAGAACTTGAAATATACACATTATTTAAGTTCTTGTACAACTTATAACCCATAGTATATTCCCACATAACTTTGTCTCAGATGTTGAGGCAGCATCATTTACGACCAAACAAAGGGAATGTTAGGCGCAGGGTACAAAAAAAAGCTCTAGAATTAATTTAAAATCTAGGCCTAAATCCTGTAAATTTTTCAAAATTAGCGCTGTTAGTGCTTCGCCTGATGTTTCAGTGGCCTCGAACAAACCCAGCCTGATTTAATATTCCTTCCATGGCATATTTTCCGACTATTCATCCATTCAAGGCAACACATCTTAGAATGATAGAGAGTTGGTCGACGATGGCTCAAGTTCAGGCGTACAATCAGCAATCAGTGCATAATAATTTGCACTCTTGGGAATCGTTTCTCAACAAAGGATTTGGGGCTGCACTTTATCATAATAATATAATTAGATTCGTCCTGAATTGTGTTGCTCATAATGTCGTCGACAATTTTTAAATTAGTTTGTGTGCCTGTTGTATACGGCCGAAAACCGTGAATTTCCTCCATGATAGCATCAAATTTCCTATATCATTTCAGGATAATTCTGTTCTGAAAAGCCAGACATTGGCGTGGCCAACAGTTATAATAAATAATGATTCTTTTGCACATTGCGCCAATGCTCGATCTCCAAATTTAAAAGACGCTGCTTGTTCCTTAATATAATTGTTTGCCTAACCTTCATCTTTAAATTTAATTCATCACCACTTTTTGTTTGTGGCTTTTTATACGGGACTTTCTACATTACTTCAATGGGTCTTGAGGCATTCGTGATAAATTCTTTCCAATCGGAAAACCAGACATTTGCGTCCAAGATGTTGCTTCATAATATGGATCTTTAACATTGCAATGTGACAAATAAAAGACGCTTTGCATTCTTTGCGATTGATTGCTCACTTAATTTAATACAGCCATTTCGTGTACTTTTTAATTTCTACTCTGTCTAGGCTTCGATAAATTTCATGGAAATTTGTCAAGTGTTGCTCTCAATTGGAAACTGAGAAAAAAATTGGCATTTTTGGAAAGATAAAAGCCAGTTTCATGAACTGTTCACCTTTCTGCAAAGGGATTGTTAGTCTTTTCGGACAAATGCTAATTCAATGTGCATCTGGAATCCAGTAATTAACATGCCTTATCTGCCTGGAATTTATCTATCGGACAAATGTCTACGCAATGTCAGTCATCACTTATTAATGATCATTAAAATAATTTGTTAATGCAGGTCTTATTCCTTCCCTAGAAAATCGCGATTCCGAATTATCGGCAGATCGTGTAGAAGGTCCTGCTTCGAATGCATCTACAGTTTTATTAGTGTCACTAAGTTCAGTTGGAACATCTTCGGTCGATTGTTCAAATACTTGTTCAGAAGTTCCAGCTTCAGTTACATACATCAGTTTTATTAGTTAGTATAAGTTCAACTGGATTATTTTCTGATGCTGATGGTTCCAATGTTTGTTTAAGAGGTCCTGTTTCAGAAGCATCAGCAATACTGTCAGTACTTAAATAATTCTTCAGATTGCTCTTCATTTTCTTCTTGTCTCTGTCGGCTTTCAGGCGCTTCATCTTATATTGATGTCCCGATATTTCTTTTCTTTTCCCGTCCATATTTTCTAATGAAAATAAAATCTATAATCTAGGTCTAA
The DNA here is from genome assembly GCA_036346205.1 of Vesta saturnalis. Classification (NCBI taxonomy): domain Eukaryota; kingdom Metazoa; phylum Arthropoda; class Insecta; order Coleoptera; family Lampyridae; genus Vesta; species Vesta saturnalis. The sequence goes on from JARFJB010001967.1 coordinate 36,605, forward strand.
GCTCAAAACACGAAACCGTGGAAAATTTGGCAAAAAATTATTAAAAGATATATAAAGCGATATACAATGATGATGAAGAATGTGCGTGAATACTCAAAGAGATAAACTTTTAATTTTTAGTTTTAAGTAACTTTTAGTGTAACTTGTTTACATATTTGGAAAATGTAATTAAATGGAAATTACCGAATAATGATTAACTTCACCAGTTACAATAGATTTAACATATCTATTAAAAAGTAAAGAATAAATGTTTTGCCGTAGATGTTACAAATCTGCAGATTTGCACTGACATATTTTACTATTTAAACTTTAATTAAGCTAAAAAATGCTATACCTACGTTACGATTACTATAAATAAAACACACTGAAATTTTGCAATGCAAAAATAAACACATAAACAATCAAGCAATGAAACAACACATAAAGATTCTTGCAAAATATAAACAAAGCACGTGTTTGCTATCTGAGCATCACACATAGGCGCCAGGCGAGTGCGACTGGGAAAAATGTGCCTAGCACTGAAGATTATTAACGGAATTATATTTGGATATTTAAAAACAACTTACCTTGTAAATGCAATTTACGATTCACAAGTAGATAAAAATAACACCATAAGCACAAATATTAAATGTAAATTGTAAATATAACGTAAAATTAATAAAACTGGCGATATAACTATAACTAATCGAACATTCAACCCGACCAGGTCAAAAAAGGTAAAAATTCTGCCCCAGGTCATGACGGCCAAAACCGTAAAATTCTCTGCCACCTACCCGACCCAGCCCTCCGTTTACTTTCCACTATTTACAATAAATGCCTTACCCTATCGTACTTCCCAATGGGAATCGGCCTCCACCGTCATGATACCTAAACCCCACGCTGATCTTACCTCGCCCTTCTCCTACAGACCAATCTCACTCCTGAGCTGCCTCGGAAAATGTTTTGAGCAGATTCTAGCCAAGCGACTCGGGGACCACCTTCGAACGACCTCCTTCCCAACAGCCAATTCGGCTTCCATCCTAACCAAACGTGTCACGATACCTTGATAAAGCTGCTTACAGAGACCACCAGAGCATTCAATCACAAGCAAAGCAATCTGGCTTTGTTTCTGGACATTAAGCAAGCATTTGACAGGGTCTGGCACGCCGGTCTCCTGCAAAAGATCCGAAACCTTAACATACCCGACCCCTTCGCCAAACTCCTACTCTCGTACCTGACCAATCGGTCAGTTCGGGTCAAAGCAGGGAAAACTTTCTCCGATCCTTTTCAACCTACAGCAGGCGTTCCGCAAGGTTCTGCCTTAGCCCCTATCCTTTACACCATCTTTGCATCCGACATTCCAGAAGTTACCCAACCCGGAGTAGTCGTTGCACAGTTCGCGGATGACACCGCCTTCTGAGCGGTTAATCGAAACAGCGAAACGGCCTCCCGCCTCATATCCAAAACCCTACGGAACTTCTCTAACTGGGCGAACCAGTGGAGAGTCTCCGTCAATCCCACCAAAACCCAAACAATCCTTTTCCGACATCCTCATTACGCAGAGGATAAGTTTCCCAATCTTGCCTCCAAAAACGTCTCTCTCACCCTTAACCAAGAAAGGCTCACACTCAGAACTCTAACTCCGTTCCTTCCGATCCTATCCTGACCACAACCACCCTTAATCCCACCATGCATATATACGTAATGTATGTATGTATGTATACTGGGAATCCATGATTGTAGGTCCTCGCGCACTTGGGCTGCGCCCTCGTGCGCAAATCTAGCCCACGCGCTGGTGCAATTTCGTACTTTCTTCACTTGTACTGTAATATACTATTATGTATGCATATACAGGTATGGAAAAACATTATTGCGGGTCTGACTTATAATAAGCTAGAAAGAAACCCAATAAGCATTATATGAGTCTGAGGGAGACATAACTTTACCGATGTTGCCACCAAATCAATTAAGATGAGGCTGAAAAGTCGCGTGTTCTTTGAAACTTTACACTTAAACATTAAATAATAATACCTCAAACATCGAAGAATACTGTAATTGCGAATTTATGACATGGTTCGATTACTACTCGTAAGAAGAACCAAGAAGAAACTTACGAGAGCTACAAACAAGAGATTTTCGAAAAGACCTTCAGTTCCAGTATTTTCCAACATTTCTTGAGCGATGCTGTTTAAAGAGTCTGTAATTTTGACACAAAGTTCGTCCAAATTGTTAGCAAGTTCATGCCTGTGCCCATTAATTTGCTGGGATACGTATCCCCAAACAAAAAAATCGTTCGGCGCGATATCAGGTGAACGAGGAGGATATTTAGTACTTCTTCCACTAATAATACGGTTAAGGAACGTAGTTTACAAAAACTGTTGAACACTTATTGCAGTATGAGCAGAACAACCATCTTCTTGATACCAAATGTCAACGGATCAACCTGAAAATTTGACAGTATGCATAAATTAATATGATCTACACGCTTAAAATATTTTAGATGATGCGGCGTTGCCGTTTCTACTATAAAGTAGCGACTACTTTGATTTTTCAAATGGGACACCCTCTTTATAATATCATATTATGATTTCCTATTACTTTGTCAACAACTTCATGTACTATTTTCCTATACCTATATATTACCGTTGAAGAGATATAAATTAATTTCGATTTTTTTTTTTACAAAACATGTACTTTTATAAACGCTGATAATCTTGAACTCTCTGGTACTAAGACGATCAAATTCGAATTGGAGTGTAGTGATACCATGAGGATCTTCACTTCAGATGCAGATATTTTGTTCACATGAAAAAATGAGTGGAAGTCAATTTTTTTTAAATGGAACACCCTGTATATTTACACATTTTTGGGCTCTACATCCAATTTTAGATTGACTTTAATCAGATAATGCTATTTCGATTTCGAACCGTTTTCGAGATAAACTGTTTCAAACAGAAACTGACGTGGTTTGCTTGTATTCATAACTTATTTTTGAAATTTAACAAATTCCGTTCGATGTTCCTTCATCAGTCACAGATAATACAATGAATAAATAATTAGTAAAATACTCTTCAACCATCAAATGAAACTTCTTTTCAAACAATAGTTTTATTAACGCTGACACACGAACTGAAAATAATTTCATGAATTAGTAAGTTAATTCAATTATTAGTGTATTTCGAACACATCTCCACCTCTACTTAAACAAACATGTAATCTCTTCAAAAGATTTTCATGTGTAGCGCTTCTGATTAAGTCTGGAGTTAAACTATTGAAAGCAGTTCTAACTCTCGATTCCATTGTTGTTACTGGATTGGAGTAAACCAAATTTTTAATGAAACCCCACACAAAATAATTTATTGGATTGCTATCTGGTGTTCTAGGAGGCCAACTAAAAGGTCCATTATTACCATCCATTTGGTACCATACACGTTCTCTTCCTGGCCTATTATTTAAAATCATTTGAATTCCATTTCTCAGTCAATCTTCATATTTTGTTGCATTCAAATTATCATCATAAAACTCATTCTTAAGGCACAAAATACCTTAAATTGCCATCTTTCTTGAAAATCCCTTTGGCGAACGACATGAGGATTTTCTGGCGCCCAATAATGACTGTTGTGTCTGTTGAAAATTCCATTTTTTGTAAACTTGGCCTCATCTGTCCATATGATATTGTCAAGGAATGTTCATCGCCTTGAGTCTTGACAAGTAACCGTTCAAAGAATTCCAGTCTACGAGGCGAATCAGTCTCTTTCAAATGTTGGACACAGTAGAATTTATAGGGATGCCATTTGTGCTTCTTAAGAATGCGATAAATTGTCACGTAGGGTATACCTATCTCCCTTTCAGCCTCGTGTAGAGAAGCATTTGGAAATGCATTAAAAAATCCCAAAACTGTTACGCCACTGTCATCATCCACTTCAGGCTTTCTACGAATCATTTTTGGACGAAAGGTTCCATTCAACCTACAGTTTTGTAGTAGTCGATTTATCACATTATTATTCGGCTTCGGAAGTTGTAGATACCTTTCATGAAATACTCGGCATGTTCTACTTGCGATTCTATTGCACTCACCATGAATAATTAATAAATTCAAGAAATCTTCATTACTGTAACTTAATCTTGACATTTTTCTATTATAATTAGTATCACAATCAGTCAAAACCAGCAAAGAAAGTTTGACGTTTCAAAATTGGATCATTTATTTTTCCAAAGCACATTGTTAAAAAATATTAATTTGCAATGTTGTACGGTAGAGACACTCAATACTTCAATGTATACAAATTGTAACTTTTTCTAAGGTACATATCAATTTTGTTGTTTAGTTGGGTGTAGCGTGCTGTGTGCGGTTAATTCGAATAGACGGGGGGATGCGGAGGGCATATGGAGTATTGTTTAAGGATTCTTCTATCTCCTCGAGGAGGTCGTCAAGGAGTTGTGTTAGGATCGCAGGGAGGTGTTTGAGCTTTAATTTGGTTTTTTTCCGTGGGAATTTGGGAAATCGGTAGTTGTGAAGAGTTGTAAGGATCTTTCTGGTTGGGATTCCTTTGTGTGCAAAGTTTGTCTGCAAGCTGCACATTTAAACCACACGTGACACGTCCAAAAGTCATAGAATTAATAGAGTCTAAAATACAGTCAAACAACATTTAATTGCGAAACGAACTAACCCCTATTTCTATTTTACTCAAGCCCATATCTTGGCCCATAAATTTTGACCTGGGCTCTGGTTTGGAATCACATTCCGCAGTAATTAACTAAAATGTATAAGGTACCAAGGTACACAATTTGGACGAAGTGAGTCAACGCTTTTCGAATCAGAATAGGGTCTCGGTTTGCAACAAATTATTTACATAAAACTCAGATTCTAATGTTAAACTTAATATTCTTTTGGATTCTTGAAGTTTAAATACAAACCTGTTAGATTATTATAAGTGTTGTTATGAACGAATAAGTTGAAAAGTAAATATGTAACTAAAAAATCTTATTAATTTTACTAAATACGTAAATAAAAAGTTTACCTCGAGTAGGATTTGAACCTACGACATGTACTTTACTAGAGTACCGCTCTAACCCACTGAGCTATCGATTAGAATTTACATCAGTTCTACATACATAAAAACAAAATGATCATCGATTTGGACTTTGGTCTCGATAGCTCATTTGGTTAGAGCGGTATTCTAGCAAAGTACATGCCGTAGGTAAACTTTTTATTTATGGATTTAATAAAATTAATAAGCGTTTTTAATTACATACCTGTTGGAATTCATTTTATAAATTTTTGTATTCTTGTTTGCTAAAGACACTGCGGCCGTAACACGTAAGTAGTATTCCCGTTATCTTAAAAACCAGCCTTTAAAGTAAACACCAATAAAAACGACAAATTGATAGTAGTCCTTCCACCTATCCCATTCGTTTCCCTACCAATTTTCTTGATATACTAAACCACTAATTAGGTGTTAGTATAAATGCAGTAATTAAAATAAAACATTTTACACTATCAGTGTAATTATGCTTGAGTAATTATCGTAATTAAAATACGTTGCGAACATCGTTAGAAAACAAAGTAATTTGTAATACACAGGGTGTCCCAAAATTAATGGGACACAAAGCACCAGTAGATGTCTTGCAAGAAAATAAGTCGATTAAACCCAACATGATTTAACCCAAAAGTTGATATTTACTGAGATACGGGGTGTTTCTTAGTTGTAATGAAAAACATGATGAATAGAACAACGTAAAAAAACATAGCATGTTGTTTTCTGAAACAAAATCGTAAGTACTGATGACATTTATCGTTTTAACTATGGCAGAAAGTCGTAAACGCCACGAAAAAAGAATTCTTTTTTAATATAAGAGAATCACTTATTAAACGCTTAACAAAGTGTATTGATGTAAACGGAGGCCATGTTGAGAATTCGTTTTAATAGTTTTTCTTATAATTTAATGTGTTATAATGTTTTAATAATAATCAACTAACCCCGTACCTCAATAAATATCAACTGTTGGACTAAAGCAAACCCACTTATTTCTTGTAAGAAATCTAGTAGTGCTCTGCGTACCATTAATTTTGGGACACCCTGTATAACATTAATGATTTAATTTTTTTAATAAATTCTTGACTGAAAATTTTCATAAAAAAGACAACGACTTGTATACGGGTTGACAAGATTTAAAGAAGCATCTCATTTAAAATATTTAAGGAGAAAATAAAACTACTTTAACCAACATATATTCAAGACCAATTAAACCGTTTCAAATGCTTGTTTAATAGACAGAAGGGTATTCAGTAAAATTTTTTACACATCATTCTTTACCGTTAATAGTCTTTTCTTCAACAATTAGCTTTAACAATCCTCGCTTTTGCGCTGGGTTCCCAATTTTCCCACGAAAAAGCAATATATGTTTGTCGGTGTAGTGTGAATGCTTTTAGAGTAGTATTTATGTTTTATACGTTTTAATTTTTGTATATTATTAAAGTTTAGTTTAGTACCCAGTAGCTTATCTTGCAATGTAAATAATAGGTAAATATATGTATTAAACCTTTTTATTTGTTTTTAGTCAGTATGTATGATGATATCATATCTGAAGCAATCTATGCTAGAACTCCTAAATCTGAGCAAAATATGTGACAAAATCGAAATTAAAGTAATAACAAAGCCAACGTGACGGCCTGTCAATCATTAAAGAACTATTGTTAAATAAAATTATTACAATCATAAACGTTAACAAAGATAGTAAAAAATCTGACTTTTACCTTCATACGACGATATGATGGTATTCCAGTTTACTTTGGGATTTGAACATTTACAGTAAACACTACGCTAAATACTGAAAGGATATAATCACTTTTCCACTATTATTATAGATCTACTTCTAGATAGTTTTAAAAATAAGATACATTAAAACAATTTCCCACATACAAAATTTTAATTGATGGTGTAATTAACATATAATACTCAGACTGTGTTAGGTAAAATATGAAAAAACGATACAATCCACTATATTTTAATTTGTAATTAATCTCACTGCTGAAGATATGTTCAGACGGTTACCAAGCCTAATTCAACGTTTTATCAAAAAATATATCGCAAAGCTTATATTTAATTTCAGATTTAAAAGAATTGTAAGAGTATTTAAAGTTGATGGCATGTAGCCAAATGAGATTTTACTCTTATTTAGGATCGTCATACAATATTAAAAGATTATGTAGGGTTATATTTATCGAGTAGGAATATTAAGAGAAATTAATCGGTTTTTTGAGTTTTTTAATGGCGTATTTTGGTAACACTTACAGTTATCGCCTTCAGTAGTAATAATTTTTTTTAGAAATATTTAACTTTCACGCCATTCCCTTGCGGAGTAGGCAAAACAATCCCTGCCTCCTATTTATTTTCCATTCACAATCTTTCGTCATGCCTATCTCTGCATACCTCCCTAGCTTCCACATGATTCATACAGTGTCTCTGGCATGTCCTTTTATTTTTGAAACTTTTTTATCTTTCTTTTATCATACATTCTACTACATTCAACCAAGTTTTCGCGACCTTTCCACTAACCTCACCCACATATTTTTGCTTCGTTAGTCTTGCGTTATTCATTCTCTCAATGTGACCAAACCAACGTAGTGTACTACTTTTATAGCCATCCATCATCGTCTTTTCTTCGCCAAACTTCCTCACTATACACTCATTCTTTATCTTATCCCGTCTCGTTTTACCGCATGCGCTTCTCATGAGTCTCATGCCCACGGCATTTATTCTTCTTTCGTGCTTTTCTTGACATATCCATGTCTTACTTCCATACAGCACTGACGGGACAAACACACTACTATTGATTTCTTCTTTCGCAGCTAGGTTCATGCTTTCGTTTCTCAGTATCGTCGGTATACTGCAATGTGTCTTTAAACGCCCTGTATGTATTTTTTCGTATTTTTTCTCTATTTACTCAATTCTCGCTTTTACGGTAACGAAACTTGTTTTTTTTGTGTTCATAAAGTTCAAAGTAAAACTGAAATATTGTACTGATAGATTTCTCTGAGCTTTATAATGGTTTTCGAATTAAAATTTTCTGAAATTGGTATTTAAATTTTTTATGAATTAATTATTGGAAATAGGAAATTTCAAAGTTGAGCAAAGAGGCAGTTTTTTCGACGGTTAATTGGGCGAAGATTCTTGATCTGACTCTCGTGTGTGAAGGTTGTGATCTGTTACACGGGGCGTGTGCCATTTTTGAACGTGTCGTGGAAGTTGTGTACAACTAAAGCACCATTTAAGTGGATATGTGTGTAGAAGTTCATCCATCCTGGTTGTTTCTTGCGAAGTTTCAGACACTTGATGTCAGCTAACGAACATTTCATAAAAGTACATCTTATTAGTGAAATATTAAACGCAAATACGCGGATAAACGTTTTCGAATAAAAATTATTGTAAAGACACACCGTTCTTATCAGTCCTAACAATCAGCCGAAACAGACGAAGCTCACTGTAAATAAATTTGTAAATCCTGGGGGAGAAGTTCAAGAATACTTCTAGAAGGTTAATTAACATTGTACTTTTATGTTGAAGGGGTTATTTTACAAGTACTCGCATTTTATTGAAATTGTTGGACGATAACACAGATAAACTTAGTCGTTTTTTTTCAATTGAAGTGTTGCTCCATTTACGTATCTTAAATTAAGGCTGACGAACTACATTTATTTGCGTTTCCTTTTGATATATTGCTTAAAATGTTAACGGAATGTACTACAGGCTTATGTGTATAAAAATTTCGCACTGTAAAATTGATTTGGACTGATCATCTGTTTACATAAATGTTCTGAAATTGTAAGTCTTCAGGTAACTTTAATTTTTGAAATTTAAAATTAAGGCAAAAGGTGAACTTGCAAGTTGGACCCAGATATTCAAGATAACCGACCAAATTAGGGTTAACACATGTATTCTTGTTATGTGTCATTTTATATGTGTCTTATGTATGTACAATAGATGAACAATTAATTGAACTTTATAGCCTTATTTGTGATCTCCTAACGAGCTTCCAAAGCAATAATTAATGAAAATTGGTGATATAAACGTTCAAACTAGAAGATTTAATTAAAAGCTAATTTGGATTTAAAATTTTATTGATTGTTTTGAAAGTGACCTGTAGCAATTTCATAAAATTGACGAATTTAGTTTCATATAGTCTTTTGATAGATTTTTTTATTATTAAAATCTTTTGTGTTTAACGTAGCAAATTAGAGAAATTTTAAATTACGTATGTCTAGTTTTTGTTTATTATTTTACTTTAAATTCAATTGATGACAGAGTTTGGAGATGACCAGTATTTGAATTTGATCTTGTAATAATTAAGCGAAACATTTGGCGTTGTTTATTATTTTTGCTTGATTGTATTTTGTTCACAAGGGTGTGAGTGTGAGTGTGCGTGTGTGTGTGTGTGTGTGTGTGTGTGTGTGTGTGTGTGTGAGTGTGTGTGGTGTGTGGAGTGTGTGAGTGTGTGAGTGTGTGAGTGTGTGGTGTGTGAGTGTGTGAGTGTGTGAGTGTGTGGGTGTGTGTGTGTGTGGGTGTGGTGTGTGAGTGTGTGATGGTGTGTGGTGTGTGAGTGTGTGAGTGTGTGAGTGTGGGGTGTGTGAGTGTGTGAGTGTGTGAGTGTGTGAGTGTGAGTGTGTGAGTGTGTGGGTCTGTGGGTGTGTGAGTGGTGTGAGTGTGTGAGTGTGGGTGGTGGTGTGGTGTGTGGTGTGTGAGTGTGTGGTGTGTGTGTGTGTGAGTGTGTGAGTGTGTGAGTGTGTGGTGGTGTGTGGTGTGAGTGTGTGAGTGTGTGAGGTGTGGTGTGTGAGTGTGTGAGTGTGTGAGTGTGTGTGTGAGTGTGTGGTGTGTGAGTGTGGAGTGGTGTGAGTGTGTAGTGTGTGAGGTGTGTGAGTGTGTGAGGTGGTGTGTGAGTGTGTGAGTGTGTGTGAGTGTGAGTGTGTGAGTGTGTGGTGAGTGTGTGAGTGTGTGAGTGTGAGTGTGTGGAGTGTGAGTGTGTGAGTGTGTGAGTGTGTGAGTGTGGTGTGTGAGTGTGTGGGGTGTGAGTGTGTGAGTGTGGAGGTGTGGTGTTGGTGTGTGAGGTGTGTGATGTGTGAGTGTGTGTGTGAGTGTGTGAGTGTGTGGTTGTGTGAGGTGTGTGAGTGTGAGTGTGTGAGTGTGTGAGTGTGTGGTGTGTGAGTGTGTGGAGTGTGTGTGTGGTGTGTGAGTGTGTGTGATGTGTGAGTGTGTGTGTGGTGGTGTGGAGGTGTGTGGTTGTGGTTGTGTGAGTGTGTGGAGTGTGTGGTGTGTGATGTGGTGTGTGAGTGTGTGAGTGTGTGGGTGTGAGTTGTGTGAGTGTGTGAGTGTGTGAGTGTGTGGGTGTGGAGTGAGTGTGTGAGTGTGTGAGTGTGTAGTGTGAGTGTGTGAGTGTGATGTGTGTGAGTGTGTGTGTGTTGGGTGTGAGTGTGTGGAGTGTGGGTGTGGAGTGTGTGAGTGTGGTTGAGTGTTGTGTGAGTGTGTGAGTGTGTGAGTGTGTGTGGTGTGTGATGTGTGTGTGTGTGTGGGTGTGTTGTGAGTGTGTGTGAGTGGTGTGAGTTGTGGTGTGAGTGTGTGGGTGTGATGTGTGATGTGTGAGTGTGTGAGTGTGTGAGTGTGTGAGTGTGTGAGTGGGTGTGAGTGTGTGTGGTGGGTGTGGGTGTGAGTGTGTGGTGTGTGAGGTGTGTAGGTGTGTGGTGTGTGAGTGTGTGTGAGTGTGTGAGTGTGTTGAGTGTGTGGTGTGTGAGTGTGTGTATGTGTGTGTGTGGAGTGTGTGAGTGTGTAGTGTGTGAGTGGTGTGAGTGTGGTGGTGTGGTGGTGTGTGTGTGAGGTGTGTGTGGTGTGGGTGTGTGGTGTGTGAGGTGTGGTGTGGAGTGGTGTGAGTGTGTGAGTGTGGAGTGTGTGAGTGTGGAGTGTGTGAGTGTGTATGTGTGAGTGTGATGTGTGTGAGTGTTGTGAGTGTGTGAGTGTGAGTTGATGTGAGTGGTGTGAGTGTGATTGTGTGAGTTGTGTGAGTGTGTGTAGTGTGTGTAGTGTGTGTGTGTGAGTGTGAGTGTGTGATGTGTGTGTGTGTTGTGGTTGTGTTGTGTGAGTGTGTGTGTGTGGTGTGTGTGTGTTGTTGTGTGAGTGTGGAGTGTGTGTGTGTGAGTGTGAGTGTGTGTATGTGAGAGTGTGTGTGTGTAGGTGAGTGTGAGTGTGTGTGTCTAAGTGTGTGAGTGTGTAAGTATGTGTGTGTTGTTTGTTTTTGACGCCATCTAGTGGCCTATTTCTAGGACTAAGGGATGTTCTCTGTACTAGGAATTGCTCTTGGCTCTGCCTAGTTGTATGTTTTTAAAAATAGTTGAAGGACCCGTTAATGATTGTGTTCGGAAGATTTAAAATTTCAAATAATGTTCTAATAAAGAGGCCCGTAGGACTTCGGAGCTTGCTCTCGAGTCATTGCCCCTTATCGGCTGTACCGGAAAAATGTTTGAAATAAGGGGGCCGTCATGCTATCTCATAAGGCAACCACAGGTCTCCTGAACTTGTTCTCAGGTCTTCGCCCCTTGTCTGTTCTCTGAAAGTCTTTGGCGCCATCTACTGGTATATTTTCAAAACTAAGGAATGTTTTCTGTAATAGAGGTTGATCGTGGCATTACCTAGTAGTATATGTTAAAAGTAGATTTAACTGTTATGGCGGGCACTTGAAATAATGTTCTAATAATGGCGGCCCCCACACTATCTCATAATACAGTGTTGGAACTCTCTTGCTCCCACTGCAATGGTCCCCTTGATTGTTTGTAAAAAGCTAATTGTAGATTTAATGATAATAATAATAATGCCTTTTATTAAGTTACATTTACAACGAATGAAATACGTAGAAGAAAGAAAACAATAATAAAATAAAATAAAGTAATTCAACATAATTCTGTGAAGTTCAGTTGATACTGACATAAGCTCACCACACTGCTCTTGCACCTGCTCTTGCACTTAACCCATCAACCAAATTTAGAATTAATTGTCTGAAACAGAAAAATCGTTAAGTAGTTAAACAGTTCAACCATATACGTACAATCGTAAAAGTAAATAAAGTAAGATGACAGATACAATTTGTAATGGATATTGTTTCCCAAATACATTGCTTGTCAAATGTGATCGTGAATACATTTTGATTAACGCTTTAATATTTACAAAATTCTGGGAACGTGAACATATACCGGGTGGTCGTAAAGGAAGGAATAAATTCAATATCTCGTAAAGCACAATTTTTTTCAAAAATTGCTCGGACCCGTCGATTTTATATTTTTCAGGGCATATGTTGCGAAAAAAATTTTATACAGGTGTCTCAAAAGATTGCTAAACAAATTTTTTTTCAAATTGAACTATTTTTTATTGCATTTTTGGATTTTACAATTCTAAACATTTGTCATGCAGCATGTGATATACCTAAGTCCAAGCGTTTTGGAGTTATTCGCATTCAAAATTTAAAAATTGAAAAAAGGTCATGAAAACGAAAAATAAAATATTTTTATAACGTTTTATTATATCGAAAACAAAGATTCGTAAACTTAAAAATAATTTTATTTCAGCAAATGTTCGAAATGTCCTCCGTTAGTCAACTAACCCCGAAATGGTTCGAAATGTGCAGCAGGAATTTGTAGATCGATTAGGCTATTGTCAGTTGACTAACGGAGGACATTTCGAACATTTGCTGAAATAAAATTATTTTAAGTTTACGAATCTTTGTTTTCGATATAATAAACGTTATAAAAATTATTTTATTTTTGTTATTAGACTTTTTCAATTGAATTTTTATAACAAACGATTTGGACAGTATAAATTTGACAACATGTTTATTTGAAAATTGAAAGTTATCAAATAAATATTTTTTATGACTAATAAATTTGACAGATTTTCAAAAATTGCACTAAATAAATAGAAGGTATGAGTATTTTTGAGATTAGTTTAAAATTAATTTATTATATATATACTATTATAATATTATTCATTATGGGTAATATAGATTAAGACAGGATTTTGAAGTTTAAGCTTGTAATTGGTTTTAGTAAATAGAACGATTTGAGACCAATTTAAAGGTAATTTACACTGCATTTATTTGAAGTATTTTGGTAAACGATCGAAATAAAGTGATTTGTTTTGATGAAACGGGCTTAATAAGATTTGTACAAGTTGATTCATTCATAAAAAGCATTGTGCTACATAAGAAACATGTCAGGAAGGTTAAATGAAGTTATATTTGTAAGTACGATTAAGTTCGTAAAAATTATTTCATTAAATTTACAGTTCACTGAAAGTATTTTGCATTTGGGTATTTTACAGATGTTTAGCACACAGTTTAGAGTTATGATTATATTAGGGACATATTGGAAGTCAGGTAAAATGCAGGAAAGATGTGAAAATTTGAGAAAGGGTTACAGTACGAACATGATTTAATTATTACTCACAATAGTAGTGAAAATATAAGTGCGACAGAAAAAGTAGTGCATAGTAAACATTAAGCACAATTTACACAACAATTTAACATATGGATATTTACATGCAGATACATTTTTGTGTAAGGTTTTTAAAGAAATGTGTTTAACAATATGGATTGTTAAAGTGACTAACATTTAAACGCTACAATAAAAGTGAACATTGAGAATCTTAAAGACAGATTTTATAAGTTGTGAAAGTAACATTTTGATTAATTTGGACGTTAAATACGCAAATTATATGAACATTTAAATTAAGTTAGGTTAAGTTTTAAATTTAAGTTTTTTTCGCAAATTTACAGTTTTATAGAGTAAGTTGAGCTTAGAATAAATTGTTAATGTGATTAATAGGAGGTTTTCCTCATTTCCATGCAGTAATTTACTTTGCACAAGTCATTTGAACATAAATTTAGTAAAATGGGGTTAACTATACAAATTTACTATGTAAAAAAGAATTTTCCTTTAAATTTAAGATATTGGAGTTCAAATAAACGTTTTCTAATTCAAATTTTCGTGCAGATCACGAATATGTTTTATTTTAAGTGTAAAAAGTAAGATTTTTTAGATATAAGCAAATTTAGTTTAGGATAAGTCAAATCGTACATTTTTTAACAGATGTGTATCAAGTGAGGTATCATTTTGTGCGGAATCTTGCACAGATTTCATTTCTGTTTTTAAAATTTAAATCAGTAGCTTATTAAGAAAGTTATGGCATAATTTATATTTTAGATAGGTTTTCAAATTTATTTTAACCAATCACAGACTTGGTTACCTTGTTTGTATTCTTAGAAAAAAATTGAAATTTTTGTAGCTAACAGGAGAGTATATAAGGAATTGTTCCTGAACAGATCTCTCTCTTCCATTTGTTTCTCAAAGTTTAAATTTTTATGACAAAGGTCAAAGTGTTGTGTTTTGTGTTAACACGTAAGTTTAAAACCACGTTTATTATCGGAAATTTTGATACGAGTTGGTTGAAGAGACGAGAGTTCAGAAACAATTGTTCTTAACCTACAATCTTAAATGAAGTTAGGTTACCGATAAATTTCCATGTTCGTAAAGTTTATTACGATTTAAATTTAACAGTTTGTTACGATTTATGTTTGACGTTTTTTAAAGTTCGGTTGTTGTAATTTATTTTTGGTTACGTTGTCGTAAATAAAATTTATTCAATTTTTTCGAATTGATGTTTAATTCCTGCTGCGACACATTAATAAATGATATTCCATATCGGATGCTAAAAAGAAAAGTGAATTTAATTTAAAAATTTTACAGCTTTAAAACAGTATTTAAACCGAAAATAATTGAAGCGTTTTAATACAACAATTAAATAAATATTATTATAAATAATTTAGTGCTTGAGTGAAAACATATAAGCAAATACTAAGCACGTTTACCACAAGAAAAGCAACCATTTATCCGAGGGACATTGTTGAATTATTGGAAGTACTGCAGCAGCAAGTGGAACGGATCAATAACATCGATCACCGACTGGAAGGAGCCTACGTCTGGAAATGGAACCGAACCAGCTGTATGAACACATCCTTTTGAATCTATGCCGATGCACATGTGAGTCATTTCTGCATTTATATTTTATGTACAAGTGTAAATGTTTATGCAATAGCTGTGTAAACATCTGTAAAATAATTAAAAAATTAGTCTTCCTTCAAAATTTCAATTTCAATTACATTATTAAGATCACATTTTTAGGAAGTTACCATTTAATAATTTTGACAGTTTGGTATTTGATTTCAGTTAATACGCAACGCATGCGTCATTGTGCAAACTTTAGTAAGTCTCATTTCGCATACAAGATATTTGATATAACGTGGAATCCACATAATAAAGAACCATTTAATAATTCCAGTTGTACTTCTGAAGGCAATTCAATTCATATAAAAAAATTACATACATATCAAAGAATAAATTATATTTATGTATATTTTCCAACAAATCAAATTCAACACTATCCCCATTTGAGATTTGAGCTAGTTCGGTGCATAATTAATTTAATTATAATTTGCCAATAATAGAACTCTATCCCACTTTGATTTTACGAATATATTAGCATCTCAATATATATATATATATATATATATATATATATATATATATATATAACCAGAGATAGGTAATCTTGACTGTGATTATTGTAAAAATTATTATTTTCAGAACCTGAGGTTGCAGTCAACCTTACCCATTGTTTCAGTAACTTAACGTAGTAAGCCCGTACCTTAATTGGATGTCACCAAAAACCCCATATTATTTATATAACCAGAGATAGGTAATCTTGACTGTGATTATTGCAACCTCAGGTTCTGAAAATAATTATTATATATATATATATATATATATATATATATATATATATATATATATATATATATATATATATTCTGTAGGACAATAAATTATTATTATTATGAGCAATATTGTAACTAAATGATCTTTCGAAGAACGTTCCTGTATGGTAAGGAGGCTTAATTAATAATGAAAATCGTGGATTAGAACTAAACGTAATTTTTGTATACAAATAAGATGGTATCTTAGAGGTAATTATTTTATGGTACAAAATAGCAGAATCAACATAATTATCTTCTATTGTACATATTTAACCAATTTAATTATTTCGGCTTGTGCGAAATGTGTTCAAACTTTCGTATACCACAAATTAATCGGAAGCAAGAATTTTGAATTTTTTGGATTCGATATTGATCATTGACGTCTAAACACCAATCATACAAGCAATCAAAATAATTAAATTGAGGAAGAACTAAAGGTTCGCGAAATGATATCTTAATATATTGACTCAGACAGTGGCGATTATTAAAAATCAACTTTAGGTTAACGTATGGTCTACTGATTATTTCTGATACTTATTTTTTAAACCGTAAGCTATAGTCCATTACTACACCAAAATCTTTAATATCATCATTTACTGTTAATGTGGATTCATTGGCTTTAGTTACTAATTTAAGCTTAAGTTGAACCCTCACTTTCGATTTTTCGAACAACATGACTGATAATTTTGAAGCATTAATATTCAAACCATGATCCTCGACCGTTTTTATTAAGCTATGTAAGTCAGAGTTCAGTTCAGAATTAGCTTGGACTATATCTTGCTCACAAAATTCATACTGAAGTTGGGTATCGTCAGCGTACTGATGGAATTTGGTGTATTTTAAACATTGATGAAAGTTTGATATACATAATATAAAACGTAAAGGACCTAGAGTAGATCCTTGCGGAATACCGGAATTTATAGAAATCGGTAATGATGTTGAGCCATTAAGAGTAACTGCTTGAGTTCTGTTTACAGGGAGGTTGTTAACAAGTAAGCAATCGTTTGAGCTAAATCCAACATAGCTTAATAAAGCTTTTAGTAAGGAATGATGAATTGAATCGAAAGCCTTGAAAAAACCTAACACAATAATTTCTGATATTTTACTCTTATTTATGGCAGACAAGATATGGTCTGTTATGTTGAGAAGTGCAGTTGTATAGTTTCTAAACCCAGATTGCGTGGTTGGTAGGGTGACGTAATTGCTCAGGTGTTGCTTTATTTGCTGCTCCAAAGTGTTTTCGAGACTTTTGATAAAACCGGTAGAACACTTATAGGACGAATGTCGTTATAATCTTTTGCTTCTTTGTTTTTAATCAAAGGAATTACCCGTACTGGTTTCCATATATCTGGAATTGTGTTGGAATTGCAGTAGTTTATAATATAGGTAATGTATGATATTAAAAATGGACAGCACCTTAGAATCATTTCCAAACTCATGTCATCTTACCCTGAGACTTTAGATTTGATATTATAAATTATCCGGGTAATTTTAATTTCCTCTAATTCTAATTAAGTAGTGAAGAATATTCTGTTTATAAAAGTTTATAATATGATTACTGCATAACGTGACTCAACAACAAAAGTCTCATTAAATTTGTTTCTGTGATAGGGTCTGATCGTGCCTCCATCAAGCGGTATATTTTAAAAGTAATGGAAGGTGGAAGAATCCAGTTGTGTATTTTGTGAAAAGCGAATTGCAGATTTATGTAATAGTCTGTCGTGGTTCCGTTTTAAAAGAGTCGGAAGGCAGCAAAACTTACAATAGAAAATAGCATTCCGAAACTAGGGTCTCATGGAAAGTAGGTGCTTCTTGTAGTTGATAAACAGATAATAAAAGGTAAACGGTTTTAATAATTTATTATATGCAAACTAATAACTACAAAGCTTACATCCATAAATGCGTGCCACATAATGTTATTGATTTTAAAATAGCGTAACTCTCATACCTTTATCTAATTAACTAAACAAACGCTCTGAGATTGAGTCCATGGAATAACAGCTGACACTGTTGCAGATTTACTTTATGACGTCAACCTATAAGGATAATATAATAGAAAACCAAAGCACCGGTTTAATATTAAAAGAGAAGCAAGATAAAAGTAAAATATCGGATGATTTTTAATACAACATTATCGTTCGAGAAAATCTCTATAATAATATCACATCCACAATGGGATTTACATAAACAGCTAATTAGGTAATTATACAAAAGTGAATGTGCGATTTCACATCTGTGGTAAATAATTCCATATATATTTACATACAAGTGTCACCTTCAAAAATATTTATTACGTGCTATGGTATTACAGCTGATATAATGGTCGACAACTGATGCTGTTTTCGTATCTAAGGTTCTTTTGGCATAAACTGATTTCAAATCAACATTTTAGATTTGCAAATTTTAAATTAACAACTTAAGTTAAAATGTTATATTAGAATCATAAGATAATTGCTGAATCCACCTACAGGATATTTACAGATTTTTATTTGGTATTTAAAAGAGACCGTGATGTCAAAGTGACCATTAGTATCGTTTCGAGGTTCAAGATGAAGCGTCAGTTGACGCATCCCTTTTCAGCAATAGTTGCAGGGCCATTGGGTTGTGGTAAATCGTATTTTATCGAGACTGTCTGCGATACAACTTTTGAACAAACTATTTGGTTCTACAGTGAGTGGCAGCCATTATTCAAAGATCTCTCGGTGGAATTTCAGAAGGGCTTATCTGATATGGATCAGTTTGACGATGAAAAACCGGTCTTGATGATAATTGACGATCTAATTCGCCAAACTAACGGTTCGAAAGTGCATATTTTTACAAAGGGCTGCCATCATAGAAACCTAAGTGTGTTTTTCTTAACGCAAAGCATATTTCACAAAGGACGTAGACAGAGAGATATTTCGCTCAACGCTCATTACATAATTTTGTTTAAGAATCCGCGTGACAGAGCTCAGATACAACATTTATCAAGACAGATTTAACCTGACAACCCGAAATTTTATAGGTGTACCAGAATGCCACATCAAATCCACATGGGTATATATTGTTTGATTTAAAGCAGAATACACCGGACATGCTAAGATATATAACAAATATATTCGGGACTCACTCATATAGCAAAAATAAATGGTTTAAGCGTCACAGTCATAAAGATTACATCATGTATGATAGCTGAAGTTTTAAGCAAAAACACCGATATCCTTGGCTCATTAGTAATGCAAACTTTAAGTGAACACAATAGTGGATACAATTACATACTAACGGTTATTGATGTGTTTAGCAAGAGAGCATGGGCCAGAGCTCTTAAAACGAAGACAGCAGCATCTGTAATTGAAACATTCACCGATATTTTTAGGGAGTGTGGCATTACACCTGCAAATCTACGGACGGATAAAGGCAAAGCTTGTGGCGGCCAGTGCACAAAATTTTTTCAAGAAATAAAATATCAATTTCTATGTAACAAATAACCCCGATGTAAAAGCACCTGCAGTTGAAAGATTTAGTAAAACATTGAAAACAAGATCTGGCGTTATTTCACCTACAAAAATTCCTACAGGTATATTGATCTACTCCAAAAACTTGTGACTGCTTACAACAATAGCCCTCATTCAAGTATAAAAATAGCACTTGCGGCTGTAAACGATGAAAACATTTTGGAAGGTAAGGATAACCTGTACGCGAAAAGCTTAGATACAGCACGTAACCCTAAATATAAAGTCGGTGAACATGTCAGAATCGCCAGAACTAAGTACACCTTTGAGAAGAGGTTTGAAACGAACTGGAGTGAGGTAGTTTTTATAATTAGAACAGTGATTAAAAAATCGGAAGTTTACCGAATAATCGATCTTAATAACGATGCTTTTGTGGGTACCTTCTAAGACGAGGAATTACTGCTAAAAACATCCTATTCAAAGTCGATAAGATTTTAGAACAGATGGGTCGTGGCCGACATAAACAATACAAGTCAGGTGGCACGGATACAGTGACAAATTTAATAGCTTGGCGTTAGCTTCGCAGGTGAGGGATGTATAAAAAGGGAATTTTATCCTACTTTATTGAGTAATAGTTCTATGACGTATTTTACTGGCAATATGACGTCAAGTTTTATTACGCAGCTACCTAATCGAATAAGATTAACGGATGAGTTGTAGGCATATAGGAAATTCAGTAGCCTTGTTCTTTTCCCGCTGTAAGCACAACAGACAATTTAACTTATTATAGAACTGCGCCACTTACAGGAGAAGAGGACGTGCTAAAAACGATAAAAGCTGCATCATATTTTTCAACACGATAGTGAGAAAATCAGTTATATTGAGGACGACTGGTATGCGTTACGTTTCGCTTCGGGGTATTATGCCAGCATAGAAGAAATTACCAACGAGCTAAATAACCACCAGCTAATAAGTAGATTGTTAACGATCGAATACCATAATCCATTTAAGCACGTCACTACGAAATTAAAAACAGCGCTCTCACTATTCGAATTCTCACTGCGTTTAGGAAGCTGGGTGGACGGTATATTTAGAAGTATAATACTGTTATTTAAGTCTGGTGCAAAGGTTATTGGAAAATAATCTCTCAGAACGGGGGCCAATATTCTTGGTGACGTCATAGAGGATCGACCTGTTAAGGAAGAAACCTTAAATGTAAGCCGACGAGAAAATCGATAAAATGATAGAGGGTTCGGGCTATAAAAGAATACGTTCATCCGATAATAATCAGTCTCTTCCGAGAGCAGCCAAGAAAAACCTACTTACGACGATATATTTTCAAATAAAAATAATAATGGCTGTTGTACATGCACAATCGTATGAATGCATCAAGTATCGAGAATGGTGAATGGATATTTTACAAACCCTTATCAGCTCTGAGTAATGACGCTCCAATAGAATTTGTAGTACCCGGAAATGGAAACCATTACATAGATTTAAATCAGACCGTGTTGTATATCACAGCTAAACTTCTAAAGCAAGACGATACAGCTCTTACTGAGACGGATGTTGTAGCACCGGTAAACAATTGGATGAGTTCCCTTTTTTTACAAGTGGAGGTTTACTTAAATCAGATGATGGTGTCACTAGCAATCGACAACTATGGCTACTGCTCATGTATCGAGACGCTTCGAAACTATGGAAAGGAGGTCAAGACTTCACATCTAGGTTGCACATTATGGCATAATGATACAGACTGGCAGAAGAATACACTGGGATACGCAAATAACGGTTTCTCAAAACGTCAAGCACTTACAGCGACCAGCAAACAGGTTGAGATGATTGGCCACGTGCACTACGATTTGTTTAATCAAGGAAAGTTTCTCATAAGCGGTATTGAGTTAAAGGATAAATTTCGTACGATCAAGAGATACCTTTAGTCTAATGTCGGCTCACGGTTCAAATTACAAGATGAAAATTATATATGCTAGTTTACTAGTGATATGTATGAGGATCAATCCCACCATTCTAATTGCGCGCGCTAAAGTTTTAGAAGTAGTGCAGCAAAATACCCTGTTACAAGGACAGGGTAAAATGTTAAGTATACCATTTTTTCCTCATTTCTGCTTTTATGAGTACATCAATAAATAATTTATTTATAGTAGGCATTGATGTACTCCTGCATTAAGGTACTGCACACCAAGGATACGTTTTCCTCTCCATTTAATCAGAAAATTAATAAAAACTCTTAATTGACACCTTACACTTTAATTTTGCAGTAAGCCTGACATTCGCTCCAGAGTCACGTTTGCGCGGCAATTTAAAAAAAATATATTTAGACATTATATTATGCACATTAATTGCTTTATTTATGTAAAATTAAATTTTTCATGACTTTATAAACCCATAATGATTAATTTGAAGCATTTTCTAAAAAGTTGTCCGGTAGTCTATTGACTGCAACATCAGTTTTCTGAAGAATAATTTTTATATAAATAAGACAGTCAAGTTTACCCATCGTCATTCATTATATATATATATATATATATATATATATATATATGTGTGTGTGTGTGTGTGTGTGTGTGTGTCTGTGTGCCTGTATCCGTGACCGTGTACGTGTGCCCGTGCCTGTACCTGTGCCTGTACCCGTGCCTGTGCCCGTATCCCTGTCCGTGTTCGTGCCCGTGCCTGTGTCCGTCGCCGTGTCCGTGTGCGTGTCCGTGTCCGCGTCCGTGTCCGTGTCCGTGTCCGTGTCCGTGTCCGTGTCCGTGTCCGTGTCCGTGTCAGTGTCCGTGTCCGTGTCCGTGTCCGTATCCGTGGCCGTGTCCGTGTCCGTGCCGTGTCCATGTTCGCGCTCGTGCCCGTGGCCGCGTCCGCATCCGCGGCAGCGTCCGCGTCCTTGCCCGTGCCCGTGTCGGTATGTCCGTCCGTCCGCGCGCGCGCGTGTGTGTGTGTGCGCGCGTGTGTATAAGAGTATGTAACGTGTACGTGTGCGCGTACGTGTACGTGGCGTATTTGTGTAATCGGACGTGTATGAGTATGAGTAGGTATTTGACACATCCTCCCGTCACGTAACCAAGCAACGCCACGTGGACGGTCACTGTTGACTGGAAGTCGGTTATTTTGCATGCGCCGGCTATCTTATTTCCGGTCTTGCATCTGTTGGTCATCTTGTTTCTTGTCGTCCGTCTTGTTTCAGTCGGCCATCTTTAATCTTCGGCGTCTTCCTTCAGCTTCTGGTGAATCCTCGCCGTCTTCCTACATTTTTGGTTATTTACAGTTTCTTCAGTACTGTTGATTCCGAAGGTCATCCTCGACGTTTTCCTTCACTTATGGTAATTGACAACTTCTTCGGTATTATCGCTTTCGGTAGTCATTCTCGACGTGTTTAGAAGAATATACCCTGAAAAATTGTTTTCCGTTGTGTGAGATTCAAACTCGTTAAAGCATAATACTTTGAAAATATAATGTAGATGTATTAGTATGATTTTAGCTTGTGATATTGGACCTCCGATGATATCTCGCTATATATAAACCCTGAAAAAATTGTTTACGCGGTGCGAGATTTGAACTCCGGAGAGTTGGTATAGTAAACCTAATCGTTAACTTTGCGCTATTAAACGCATATTGGGGTATTTATTAACTATTACTTATAACAACTAAAAAATCGGGGGTTTGATTGTTATATTACAAAAGGTAAATTGCACCACGGGCTAGCTCAGTGAGGTACAAACTTACAGTAATTGAGAACTCATTGATTTTCAGGTGTGAAGAAGATATTTGTAGGTATAACCAGTAATACATTTGTTTTGTTGGACGCCACTCAATTTATAGGTTTTATAATTAAAATACAACAAAAATTGAGAAAGTTGTACTTATTGACGTAGGTAATCTGGATAAATAATAACAACTGTATTTATATGTATATTTATTAAAGCAAAATGTCTGATTAACATCAGCATAAAATAACTAAAACGATATTTCTCGTAAAGATTTATGATTCTAAAAGTACTAAATTCAACATAACTACATAACTTATAATCTACATTTACTTGAAATTTAAAATGCAATATGATCAACACTGTATTTATTAATAACACGTGCATTAACCTATGTCAACAGATATTAGGGTTAATTTAGATTATGAACTCAAATATTTTTATCTTAGAAACAGAAATCAACAGTTTCTTTATAACTGTATCAACACATTAACTGATTTT
Source organism: Vesta saturnalis (assembly GCA_036346205.1). Classification (NCBI taxonomy): domain Eukaryota; kingdom Metazoa; phylum Arthropoda; class Insecta; order Coleoptera; family Lampyridae; genus Vesta; species Vesta saturnalis. The sequence goes on from JARFJB010001967.1 coordinate 60,087, forward strand.
TTTGCTTGCTTAAAACGTACTTTGCACAAAAGGACACTGCTTGCTTTCATGTGCTCAAAATAAATATATTACTTCGTGTTAAAATGCACTGTAGTATGAGAAATTCATATCCCGTTCATAAGATACACATACGACAATTTCCATTTGTCGATAACGTACAAATAAACGAACTGTAGACCATATAGATAAGGTAATGTAAGCTCCATAATATGAACGTAAAGTAAGGTACGATAATTTTTATTTGTCTTCAACGTACAAATAAACAAATTGTAGACCACATAGGTAAGATAATTTTCATGTCTTCCACATCCACATACCAATAATGGAAAATTTACAAACGCACATAAACTAACAGCAAGCGGTGATATAAATGTATCCCCATTTTTAATTATTCAAGTCAAAAATTGCATGTCATCCTGGTCATTCACGCCATTTTATGAATCCTTTCGTGACGTCATACAGCACGCTTTTACAACGAAATTCTTAAAATTTCCGCTTTTTCTTAAACCCAGCGGTTTTCTTAATGTAAAGGAGTACTCTTGCACCCTTCTTTGTTCCCTAATAAATATAATATGTACAAAAATGTAATTAGAAGCCTTGCATACCTTATAAAAAACAAGCAAAACTTAAACGTAATGTAATGAACTATATGGCAGAGTTGCACACAAAACCATACTATACGAGCCCTAACCATTATATATTCGGACGGTATTAAAATCAAACAAATATATAAAATATTTTATGATTTTTTTCAATTTTGTATATTTAGTACATTTTAAACGTTTAATCATTTTATACGAACGAGTGACTTAATACAAAAAAAAATTGTCACAACATTTCTAAGTTAAAACAAGGTAAAAAACTGTGAAAATTGAATAATAACAAAATTTTGGTTGTTCTTTAACAAAAAATTATTTTAATATGGCGTAACATCCCCTCGAGCTTTGATTACGGCTTTTATGCGCAAGGGCATTGTTGCTGCAAGCTTTTGGCATTCTTCAGCAGAAAATGAGTCCCAAATTTCTTGAAGTTTCATACGTAGATCCGGAATAGTGCGTTGGGGATTATTTCCAAGGCACTGTTTCATTTTATGCCATACTGTCTAAATTATGTTGAGGTCTGGGCTGCTCGAAGGCCAGTCTAAGGTGTTAATCTCATTATCTGCAAGCCATGTTTTTGTTGATTTAGCAGTATGTGAAGATGCACTATCTTGTTGAAAAATTATATTAGCTTCATTAGGATGTAACTCTTGAATGCCTTGGTAATAAATATTCTGTTAAAATGTTTTGATATTTCTGCGCATTTACCGGACCATCTACATAAAATGTAATTTCTCCAGACCCTTTGCTGACATGCATCCCCAAACCATAATTCCTTGAGGAAACTTAACTGTGCGCTTTAGACAATCTTTATGAAATGCTTCTGCTTTGCTTCTAATTACACACTTCCTACAATCACTCAAACTGATACCAAATTTTGACCCATGGCTAATTATCACTTTACACCAGTCCTCTTAGTCCACAAAACCCTTTCTTTAGCCCAAGAAAGCCGTCTCTTTTTTTGCTTTTGAGTTAACAAAGGTTTTTCTTTCGCGTGCAAAAAATACTCAAATGTCAGGAATTATTTTAGCAACCTTTAAGCATATCATACCTTATAAAAACTAAGCCCAGATTTATGAATCCACTTCCGACAACACTCTCTTCCAAAATTTAACCTAGTTTGCAGATTCTAAAAAGAGGTAATTTCGCGCAATGTTGATCTTCTTTGAGCCTTACAAATTTTTACCAAAATTCTTGTATTTCTTTCAGTTACTAATCGTGGGCGTCCAGTACTTTTACCACGAACACTTAAATTATCAGTTTCCCTGTGTTTCTTAATGATGTCTCCAATTGTTGATTTTGATACTTCAAGATCAGAAGCAATTTGAGATGTTAAATTGCCTTCTTTATGTTTTTTAACAATCAATTCTTGAATTTTTAACGGTGTTACTAATTCCCGGCCCATTCCTACTTTAAAAAATGACAAATGTCAACTACTAATCAAACCTACATAAAATGTTTGTTTATATTTCACAGCCTACTTTCAAAATATTTAAATATCTTACATTGTCTAGCCATCCGAGCATTTAAAGGTCAATAAATTATGCCAGTTTAACACTATTGTTTAATATAATTCTTAATAAATATAGAAAATGTCAAAACACTCACACTAAACATACATTTATTTACCTAGTTTATAGAAAAAATTTGTTTGATAGAACAAAATTTTATTTAAAGAATAATAAATTATTAATTGTCAAAAAATTTATCCGTCCGAACATATAACGCTTAGGGATCGTACTATATACAGAGGTACCCGTAATTATGTAGACTAAAGAGAAAACATTGAGATATAACAAAAAATAATTATTGAAAGAAAAAAGAAATGTTTAAAGATACTAATGTAATGTAAGTATATTTATCAATAATAATGCAAATTTCGAAACTTAATTAAGGTAACGATAGCCAAAAATTGAAAACAAATTAAGGTAACAATAGCCAAGAAGTGCCACGTTACATACTATGTGACGTCATAAGAACTTGCATTATTGTATATAATTGCTATAAAGTTAGGGTTATGCATAAAAATAATGCATATGGACAACTTATCAGGTTTAAAAAAATGTAAAAACCATAGGTATGATGTTATTTCTGTTGATTTCAATTAAAAGTATCTCTGATTTTATTGTAAGGGTGGCCAACTAAGAATGGGAGGTACTGTATCTGGGAAACTATACATCGTAGAGGCTTGCTGAAAAAAGTTATTACTAAAACGGCCAATACAAAAACCTAAAAAATATTTTCATGTTTCTGAAATGGCCGCTAGAGGGCGTAACTGCAATCTTGAATCTAAAAAAGTGATGTTTCTGTGAATTCTGATATATTAACCTAATAAAAAAAATAACTGATCTTTGAAGTCGAGGATAATCTGGACTTCTTTGTTTGGCACTTTTTGACGTAACTATAAAAATATAGTGGTGGGGGGTATTCAAAGGTTTACTTAAATCACCCCCCATATCTTCGAAACGCCTAATCCGATATTAACAAACTTGGGCGCGTTGAAGAGAGCTTTTCTTAGGCTAAAAATGTTAAAATAGTTGAAGTTTTGTTAGTTTCACATGTCGTCGCCAGAGGGCTTTGTTCGACATTCCGATAGAAAATTTTCGCAAAAAAATTAAATGCATTGGTATGACTTTTTTCATGAACAAGTAGCTAAATGATGCTTAAACAAGCTCACGAAAACCGCATCTCGATATATCCTAACCTAAAATATCGGCCAAGAAATCCTTATACGTAAATCCCTTAAATTTTTATTTCTTTAACTATACTATAACTATAACCATAACCATAACTATAACTGTAACTGTAACTGTAACTGTAACTGTGACTGTGACTGTGACTGTGACTGTGACTGTGACTGTGACGGTGACTGTGACTGTGATTGTGACAGTGATTGTGACTGTGACTGTGACTGTGACTGTGACTGTGGATGTATCTGTAACTTTAACTGTAACTGTAACTGTAACTGTAACTGTAACTGTGACTGTAACTGCAACTGTAACTGTAACTGTAACTGTAACTGTAACTGTAACTGTAACTGTAACTGTAACTGTAACTGTAACTGTAACTGTAACTGCAACTGCAACTGCATCTGCAACTGCAACTGTAACTGTAACTGTAACTGTAAATGTAACTGTAACTGTAACTGTAACTGTAACTGTAACTGTAACTGTAACTGTAACTGTAGCTGTAGCTGTAGCTGTAGCTGTAGCTGTAGCTGTAGCTGCAGCTGCAGCTGCAGCTGTAGCTGTAGCTGTAGCTGTAACTGTAACTGTAACTGTAACTGTAACTGTAACTGCAACTGTAACTGTAACTGTAACTGTAACTGTAACTGTAACTCTAACTCTAACTATAACCATAACCATAACCATAACCATAACCATAACCATAACCATAACCATAACCATAACCATAACCATAACCATAACCATAACCATAACCATAACCATAACCATAACCATAACCATAACCATAACCATAACCATAACCATAACCATAACCATAACCATAACCATAACCATAACCAAAACCAAAACCAAAACCATAACCATAACCATAACCATAACCAAAACCAAAACCAAAACCATAACCATAACCATAACCATAACCATAACCATAACCATAACCATAACCATAACCATAACTATAACTATAACTGCAGTTTTCTCTACCCATAAGGGGCCTCAGCAATGCTCAGAGTGATGGACAGCATTGCAAGCATTTAAGGGGGCATTAAAAACCTTCCTCCTTTAAATCGGTCCTTTTAGGGTCACTACTTACATAATAGAAACAATTCCAGAAAAATATAGTTAAAAAAAAATAAAAATTTAAAGGATTTTCGTATAAAATTTTCTTTGGCCGATATTTTAGGTTAGGAACAAGATATCGAGATTCGGTTTGGCGAGCTTGTTTATGCATCATTTAGCTACTTGTTGACGAAAAAAGTCATACCAATGCATTTAATTTTTTTGCGAAATGTTTCTGTCGAAATGTCGAACAAAGCCCTCTAGCGACGACATGTGAAACTGACAAGGCTTCAATTATTTTAACATTTGTATCCCAAACAAACTCTTTTCAACGTGCCCAAGTTTGTTAAAATCGGATTTCGGAGATACGCGGGGTGATTTAAGAAACCTTTCAATACCCCCCATCACTTTATTTTTATAGATACGTCAAAAAGTGTCAAACAAAAAAAATTCAGATTATCCTCGACCTCAAAGATCAGTTATTTTTTTATTAGGTTAATATAGCAGAATTCACAGAAACATCACTTTTTTAGATTCTAGATTGCAGTTACGCCCCCTAGCGGACATTTCAGAAACATGTAGATATTTTCCAGGTTTTTGTATTGACCGTTTTAATAATAACTTTTTTTTGCGCAATCCTCTACGATGGATAGTTTCCCAGATACAGTACCTCGCATTCTTAGTTGGCCACCCTGTACATTCAGAAAAAAACAAAAGAGGTGCAATAATTTTATTAAACATTCATGTGAAGTAAAAAACAATCACACTCTACACCACATAAGTAATTAATATATCAAAACAAAGTGCATGTAAAAACATATAGATTTATTTGAAATTACGGAGAAAAATGAGTAGAATTCAAAATAATGATTTATATATTTGTATCTTGTGTTCTAGTATTCCACTTTTTGTTAATCTTGTTCCTGACAGATGGGTTAGGTCCCTTTAAAAACGTCACGTCATACTAAAATAAAACTATTAAAAACAAAAAAAAACAACACTTTGGGGTTCTTGTTTTCCATAAATTCAATCAGCCTCTTTGCTGCAAATGCAATTCTTGTCATTATTCAAAATTGATCAACAACTTATGCACACTATCATTCTTAAAGTTTAATACTCGATACAATATTGATTATGTGTTCGATAAATTTAACAATTTTCCGTTACAAATATATTATAATAATAATGGTTGCCATAAACATAGAAATGGTATTAAATAATCCCTGATGCCGAAATATATTAAGACGCACACGTAATACGCATAATAATTAGAGTATCGACTATTATAATAATCAGTACTTATCCCTTATCGTAAAATAATCCACGAATAATTAGAGTATCGATTACAATAATAATCAATACATATCTGTCATTGCGAAATAATTCAAGAAGGTACATCCAACTAATAGGTGTCGGTTATGGTCGCTATGAATTTAGGAGTGCTATTATGCAACACCGGTTGCATAAATATATTAAGACGCATACGTATTACGGGTCATAATTAGATTATCGATTGTGGTAAACAATACTTATTTGCTATCGTAAAATAAGTCTAAAAAGTATATCTGACCAATAAGAGCAAATAATGTAGGAATCACAACTTAATATTGCAAACGTAGAGGGCGAATGCGATTAATCATGCCGCTCATATTGTTGCTATCTTTTCTGATAATGATTGATGCTGCAGAGCATAGACGATAGAATATTGATGGAGCATAGATGATATAGGATTGATGATGGAGATAGAAGTATTAGAGGATTGGTGTTGAATGATAGAACATAAATGATATACGATTGATGATAGAAGATAGAAGCATTGGAGGACTTGTGTTGAATGATAGAATGTAAATGATATAGAATTGATAATAAAGGATAAAAACATTAGAGGATCGGTGTTGAACATAAACGACATAGAACTGATTATAGAGGATTGGTGACATGGACGATAGAATATTGATGATCATAGATGATAAGTGATGGCCGATAGATGAAGGTACATAGATAATGAGAATTGATGAAGGATGATAGAAGAAAGATGATAAAGCACAGAGCACATAAGATTGACGATATATGATAGAGAATGGATAATAGAGGATAGAAGTTAGAAGCAATAGAGGATTGGTGTTGAATGATAGAACATAGATGATAAAGAATTAGAAGCATTAGAAGATTAGTATGGTAGATCATAAATGATAGAACATAGAACCATTAGATTGGTGTTAAATGATATTCATCTAATGCTTCTATCTTCTATCATCAATTTTATATCATTTATGTTCTATCGTTCAACATAAATCCTCCAACGCTTCTATCCTCCATCATCAATTCTATATCATTTATCTTGTTTCATTTAACACCAATCCTCTAGCGTTTCTATCCTCTATCATCAATTCTGTATCATTTAAGTTATATCATTCAACACCAATCCTCTAATGCTTCTATCCTCTATCATCAATTCTATTCGTTTACATTCCATCATTCAACACCAAGCCTCTAATGCTTTTATCCCCTATCATAAACCCTATGTCATGTATGTTCTATCATTCGACACCAATTCTCCAATGATTATGTCCTCTATCATCAATTCTATATCATTTATATTCATTGAACACTAATCCTCTAATGCTTCTATCTTTTATCATCAATCCTGTATTATTTATGTTATATCATTCAATACCAATCCTCTAATGATTCTATCCTAAATCATTTAACGCCAATCCTCTAATGCTTCTATCCTCTATAACCAATTCTATATCGTTTAAGTTCTACCATTCAACTCCTATCCTCTAATGCTTGTATTCTTTATCATCAATTCTATACCATTTATGTTCTATCATTCAGCACCAATCCTCTAATGCTTCTATCTTCTATCATCAATCCTATATTATTTATGTTGTATCATTCAATACCAATCCTCTAATGATTCTATCCCAAAATCATCAATTCTATATGATTTATGTTCTATCATTTAACATCAATTCTCTAATGCTTCTATCCTCTATAATAAATTCTACATCATTTATGTTCCATCTTTCAACACCAATCCTATAATGCTTCTATCTTCTATCACCAATTCTCTATAATCCATTTTCTATCACCTATGTTCTATAATCTATCATCCACCCTCTGTGCTTTATCATATATCTTCTACTCTGTAACATAAATTATCTATAATCTATGATATTCAACATCAATCTTCCAGTGCTTCTATCTTCTATCCTCTATTATCCAGTCTCTATCATCCGTATTCTATCATCTATTGTCTACCTTGTATACTCTATGCTTTATCATTTTTCTTCTATCCTCCTTCATCAATTCTCTAACGCGTCTATCCTCTATCGTCAATTTTATAGCATTTATGTTCTATCATACAACACCAGCCCTCTAATGCTTCTATCTTCTATCCTCTATCATAAATTCTATATCATCTATGTTCTACCATTCAATACCAATCCTCCATTACTTCTATCTTCTATATTAAGATTGTTTTTTACGTATTGTAAACATTCATGAACATAAATAGATGTAAGCATGTCCACCTAAAATAAAATTCATTAACTACGAAAGTGAAATTTAATAAAGTAATTTTTACAGTTATGTCGGTGCCCACATTTAGCTTCTAATGCGACCAGCTTCTTATGAATCGAACTTCTATTCGGTATATTTACAGCTCGATTTATAAGTTTATTTAAAATTTACATTCGAGTATTTTATTAGGTTAGAAACTGTGTCTGTTACACCGTGGCTACCGGACCCGGTATTATGAAATGGTGCAGTGATCTATCGGTATAATAAGTTTGACAAGCATGTACTTCCTTCCCATAAGCCTCATGCTGCACTTGGGGGTTTGAAGTGTACATAGACTATACATTTACTAGTTTTGGTTAAAGCACGGTTTACGCTTCCCCACCACGTTATTTCAAGAAATGGACTAATGGGTTTAAACAAAACATTTAATGTGAATACCTATATTGTACATACTCGTACACACAACTTGAAACCTTTTACAGAGAAAGTTGATTTTTTAGCTTAATGTACCTATTACGTACCCTAGCGAACACTTAAAAACAGTCGCGCGCGTGGGTTTATTTTTGAAAGTGAGCATAACGATCTGTGCTGCTCTTATGTTGTAAAAGGTCACTGTCGCAGTTAAAGCATTTAGTTGTTTTCTGCTAGGACCCATTATTGGGGATAGAATATTAGAACGTTTATAAATAAAGTAATTAAAGTGAGCAGGAAGTAGTTACGAAACTTTTCCAAAAATTAAAGTAGTGTTTCAACAGATTTGTAATAAGCAGCAATCGTTATATTAAGAAAAGTATTGTGTATAAAACCCGCTATAGAAGAAAAGAAACTTATAAAGTAATCCTTTATAATTAATAATGGTGATAAACCTTTAAATTAAAATGACATTATTGAATATTGTCACGTGTGGTTAAAATCTACCGAAGATTCCTTTGTTTGCTCGAACTGTAGGATACTTATTAGTACCCAATCTCGTGAATGGAGTATAGATTAGTAAAATTTGTGTTAAGATATGTTTAGATTCGAGTATAAATTTTGGAAGCAGTAATTTAATTACACATTTTCATTTCGTTTGATATTTGGAGATACTACAAATTGAAATAGGAATTCGTATCCCAATTATGTGAACGTAGTATAGTTTTCTTCTCTTTGGTTTGTTAGTGGTCAATCTTAAATTGTGATTCAGTTCCACGCGTTGACATTGACATATTAGTAAAATAGGAGTTTATGTTTTCTTGTAAATACTGGTTATTCCGATTTATTTTTTTTTAAGTATCGTTAATTATAATGTAGTTGAGTTAAATTACGTCATTGAAAAGTGTCATCTTGTATTTAAAAAACTTCAGGAAATGTAGTTGCAGAATTGAAACATTGCTGATGGAGAGTCACTGTTCAGTTTGATAAATTTATTTTAAAAAGACAAACAGTTCGGTTTTTATAATACATTAGTTTAAGGTCAATTTTTCAAAGATTTTAGTTGACAAAAACATCTCTTATTACAGTCTCAAAGTAGACTGATACTATGACATAATTTTCTCGTTTTTTTTCCCAAGCTGATAATTTGAAGAAATGTTTTTTTGATGATTCGCTGATTGACGTGAGATACATTATGGCGGAAACTGAAAGATGCATGCGGGAGTCGTAGTTAAGATGTAGAAGAAGCAAGTTGTTGGGCGCTCGCAGCGCGTGCGGGATAATTTGGGTACGGAAAAAACTTATTTATGTCTTGCCGTGGGTTATTTGAATTTTACCGTGGGAAATCTTTTCCGTTTACCCTTTTTGTGAATTACTGAAGATTCATTCACCCCGGTAACATTGCGTGTGTATCGTTTGTCAGAAGTGACAGTTTTAAATGTTCATCAAAAAGGAACTAGTGTTTAATGTTAGTGCTGCTCCTGATTCTTGGGCTAATCATCGCATCTCTTTTGAGGATTTTTGTAGAAGAACGTTGTGTAAATAAAATGCATGCGCAGTTGTTACACCATATGATACAACTAGTCAATCATTTCGTTTGGTTTAAACAATTTTCATTATTCACTCACGTACTACAAAGTGAAAATCTGTCGACGGTTGGTTACTATATTGGAGAACGAATCGGGAGATTCTGGAGGTGGGCCTTCATTGAACCGATAACTAGAGGGTCACCTACAAGAACTGTACCGAAATCGCGGTACAAAGGAAGGTGGAAGGATTTAAAGTCGTCAATTAATGTGTATGTTTACTTAAAATTAAGGTAATTGCTTCCATACTTTTATTTGTTTGTGTTGCTGGAGATTTCAATAGTGTGTTTTTTTAATAGTATTTGTCGAGCGGTTGAATACGCTTTGTTGGTTATAATCGTACTTACGAGACATTCAGACGATCAAATTAATTCTATAAAAGCGTATCCACCAGTGAATTATCCATTTCATATTGTGTGTTATTTCTATCTTATCCTGTTTATGCTATACAAAATTACGTATTATAAAATCTGTTAAATTCTATACGTTCGACATTAATAATATTCATTCTGGTTATATAAAACTAAGATATAATATACTGTTTTGGAAATCTGAAACTTGCAAGTGCAAGTGTCCATCCCGGTTATTTTTTTAGATTATTCAAAATTGAATGTTTTCTTTTACTACTGCATCAACACATAGATGTTGATTTTATTTATGTGTAATTTTATTCTAATATATGAATGGTGCTAATGAACTGGAGACAGTATCTTCATTGCAGTCTATAATAGTTTTGTGACTCCATTCCTTTGTTGCGGCGTTATTAGTAGTATTTACGCAAGATCAAAATTTAAAATATTAGATATTTTGTTACATTCAAGTTACCCATTAGTGTATTTATTTTATGAGAGCTTTGGACTTATGCAATATTACGGTGACGACCTTCGATTACTTTTCAGTATTTTAGTCATGCTTTAACGTAACAATTTGAGAGATTCCTTTAATAGGTAATTAGTCATTTTGATTTGGTTGATATAATTTCATTTGGTGTTAAGTTTTGAAATGTAACGTAACGTAAATTTAAAGTAAACAAGGTCGTTAACCGATCAGCTTTTTTTGTTGCGTGTCATTGTTTTGTGAGTACGTGCAAATATTTTGAAGATTTATACGAAACAACTCACCGGCAGTAATTCACTGATTCACCTGGATTTGCGACTAAAAGTACGCAAGTTCTTTGTTTGAGAATTTAGTTGTGAACCTTTTCAGATTTAGATATTGACGTTTATTAGATTATAGGACCTTTATAAATATTGGGTCGCTTTTTGTTTATTTTGTTGTGATGCATATTTATTTTAAATTGAATAATTAATTACCCTATTGACCAGTTACTTTGTTGGTTATTTGATCAAGTAATTTTACGTTGAAGTTTACCGAAATGTATAATGAATTTTGAGTTAAGTTATCGCAATTTTTGTGGACTTTAAATGAAGCTGATCAAAAGAATTGGTCGTCTAGTGGTAGCTACGCCGTATTATTTGAATTAGATAGGCTTGGATAAGGTTAAATGTTGCATCATATCGGGCAGGTAAACAATGAAACAATTAGAATTAACGAGCTTTGCGCAATGATGGTTCAACCCGTTAATTTATTAAGTTGGGAAAGAACCACCAAGAAAACCCAATTTATTCGTAAATAAGTAATTGTACAAGTACATTAATAAATCAAATAACAAAAAAACAAAGAAGGGGTTCAATATATAACAATATAAAACAAACAGTGTAATCACACCCAAAATTGTGTCATAAATAAATCAGAATACAAATTGTAATACCAAACATGTGGCCCTATACAACCAATCATGTCGCTCTTTAAGTAAATAAGAAAATAATAATGCAGATTACGGTACATACAAAATATAACAAATAGTAACGTTAAATAGGTAGCAATAAGGTAACTACAATGCAGTTTACCAACACTTATATAAGAACAAAAAAATAGGCAAGGAATTTACACATACACAAGTGTGTGGTTAATGAAAGCACAAAAATATATCCGCAATTCTAAATAAGCCGACTGAATCAAAGGCACTTAAAACACTCATTAAAACGAAGCCTTACAAGGGTAAGGTACAAATAAATCATAACAAAGTGACCGGTACACAAATTTGAGTGACTGCGTTAGAAAATACAGCGTCCCTTTCTCAGCTGACACATTCATCTATGAAACACAATAAGTTTAACTGTAAAGATGGAATTTGAGGCGTTTTTACGGTCATCTGGGCCCGTGTCTATAAACCCCGGTCATTGAGTAATGATGTAGTAAAGAGGCGCAATGTTACGGGGAGTTTTGTCGATAGAAAATTGCACCGAGAACTAAGCGGCGCGAGTATCACGTGACCGTCTTTCACTACACGGTCACGGCAGTGACGACACATGCTACTCGCGCTGCCTAATTCTCAGCCCAATTTGCTATCGACGAAACTCGTAATGCGCCTCTCATCATTACTCAATAGTCTGGTTATAACGAATTAACAGAGGTCTATCCTGCCACGTTTGTCCACGCCTCACTACACAAATATTAATAAAGTCAACAATGCAAGTTATACTAACAATGAGGAGCTCCACAGTACTGTCTAAAGCAGACTCCTTTTATTTTAACAGATTTCAACTAAATGAGTCTGCGTGCGTAATTACATACTTCTTGCAAGGCAATGATTGATTTTTAATACGTTACATAGGCTTGTTGAATTGTCTGCTGCGAGCTTTGATCTATATTCAAATACCTACTTACACTTGAATATATTCCCTTTAGTTAAACACTTTATCACAAACACGACAAGTTAAGATACGTGGTTTAAGCTCGACGCAACGGCAATTATTTATAGATTAATTTTTGGAAAAACTTGCATTAAAACCTACACAAAAAGAACAGGACAAATTGGCGTTTTTAGTTTTACTAAAATGTACAAGATAAAAATATTTATAGACGAAACGGTTTACAATGAGCGTTTATATTTAAACAATCAAAGAACGGTCCAACCGTCTAACTCAATCGACCTTCCGACTTCAACTAACTATCTTGGCTCCTCAAATCAAGCCCCGTTTTTAAAAGTTATAAAAAAACAAGTAATATTACGTGGAAATAGTTTCATGTTAATTACCAATATTAATTTTTAAAATATGCATTCGTCCGCAACAAACCTTATCGGTCTTAAATTTTATAGTACCAAACAAAGATGTTTTTTTATTTGCGGTATGTTCCGACGTAATTAATTATTAAACTAGTGACGTTTTTACACCAAGAATGTGCGTATAAAAATTTTCGCTCCTTCAGTAAGGGCAGTTTCGAACGGACACCTGTTTCTACCCTAACATATGTTTTTCTTGTCAACTCTTACTCAAAAATCAGTTTCGTACATTCCAATAGTTCTTACATAAAACGCATAAAATAAAATATCCCGGAAAACATTAGCAAATTACGACTTACTATCAAGAAATTGAAAACCGTTAATTATTCTTTCTATTGCGGTAACGATTCCGATTTGAAAAATGTTTATTACAATAGGAAAAATAATTTCGGTCCGCTACCTACATATGAATATGTAGGGTGGAAGGCAAAAGTTAAAATATTTAACATAAGACTTTAAAAAATCGATTTTTATTCGAAATCTAAGCCAGATAGGTATAGGAAACATACAGTTTTAAAGAGCATCTAAATCTGTGCCGATTCAACTTAAAAATACAGGGTGTTTGATTTAAAATGAAGAAGGCTTTCTTAAAAACAACTTAAGAATGCAGAAGTGATTTTTACACCAATGTATTCATTTAAGGAAACATATTTTTGTAAAATTTGTTCCTTTGGTTTAAGACTGAACACCAAGATTTAATTTCTAAGTAATGTACAGGATGTTTATAATTTTACCTACTTACATATTCATTATCTTTAAACTATCTCATACTACTAAAGCATTTGAACGGAATGGCTCGTTCAAGAATTCACTGACGGCGTTCGTATAATTGGCAGAAGCTCCATCGTGCTGAAAAATGATATCAGCCTGTTGTTCTTCCGGAATGTCATCAAGCAGTCTTAGAAAATCATGCTGAAGGGAATACAAATAAATTTCTTTGGAATGTGTAGGGGCCAATAAAGCGGTCCCCAATCACTCCAGCCGAAACATTTAAACTGAATCGTCTTTGAAAAGATCATGCACAACAAACAAAGTATTTTCCTGGGCATAGTGATGTATATTATGCAAATAAAAACACCATCCCTAGTGAAAAGGGACTCATCAGTCCACAATATTTTTCTTAAAAGGTGGTGGTGCTCGATGTCATGCACCAACCGCCATCGGCAAAAGTGCCCGCGGTTGAAAGTCATTTGGTTCTAATGTTTGCACGCAAGTGAAGTTGTAGGCATGGAGATTGTTTTTGGGTAAAACATCCAATACCTTCGCGTCTGACACCTCTACTTGTCTTCCAACTTGACGTGAACAATTGGATCTTGTTCCACCCGGCCATCCTATTAAAAAAACCAGTCTCCATGAGTCTATGGTAAACTCTTGAAAATACACCGCGACTGGGTCGAGAAGATAAAGTCCATAAACACAATGATACTAATACAAATGACTAATAAAAATCCATCTTTTCGTATTCTGAAAAAGTGAACGGATCACCATAAAATGACCACTGATGGCTTATTTTAAAGCTTACGAAAGGTAGTAGTTTTTGTGGAATTTGACCACTTTAATCTATTAGAATAGCTGTGTAAATAAACCCTAAATATCCGTGAAAAAAAAATTAAATCTTCATTATTTTTCAAATTTGGTAGCTTCTGGTAAGTAACGTAAGCAAATTTATAGTCAGAATCAATTATTTTGCGTTATCAAATTTTTTCATCTTTCCAAAAATGTATTAATTGTTACAGAAATACGGGCTGGTTGTTGAGAAACTTGATTTTAAAGGAGTAAAGTTCCAAATCCTTAAAAAAAGCAAATACTTCCGTATCTCCGACCACGATGAAAATCTTTGTACTTGTGATTATGTAACTTATTGATAGGTCGTAATTCCAAGGGCGCATTCCGGGACCAAATTCAAGTAGAAAAATTCATATAGACAGGTTGTAAAGATCCAGCGTCCTTTACGTATATTTTTTAGAATAAATTATTCGCGGACCACCCTATATCTCAAATTACAAAAGATTACGCGATATTGCACCACAAATAATTCATTAATCACCGCTGACGTGTATTTCTAAAAACCAGTAAGTTTTTGCACGTCAGAGCAATTTAAACCAATCCCATAACGGCATCCCCCGTACGGTAGCCGCGAAGCCGCCCACAGATGCACCTTTATAAACCCGCGACGCGCTGCTCTAAAAGAGAGAAGTAATCACCACCTGCCCGATCGTGACCGAGACCGCCACACCGCTCCTGATATCCAGTAGCCGCCCGTACCGATTGCTTCTTGTAATCACCGACCTGTTGATCGCTGCCGAGTAGTCCATCGCGACAGTGTGATAACGCGCACCACCTCGCGCCAGGCGACCTAAAGTTCAATCCCGAACTGCAATTAACAGACGCGTAAGTTGTAGAGTTATAAAATCTAACAATTTACAATCAAACACTACAGAACGTAAATAACGACGGGCTTAGTCTCCAGGAGATATAACGTTATCATTACACAAACACCTACATAAAGGGCGTAACGAAAGGGAAACCCCGCGTCGCCTGACTTAGTACACATACAAAAAGAGTGCCACGCAGGGTAGATCCCGACGTCACTCGCAAACACTTGAGGGTGAAGGTTTGATACAGGGCTGTAAAGACCTATGACTTTTTTCTTAGTTAAACAGGTTAGACAGGCTGCTGCCTACCGTCTACTGTTGGCGCTAAGGTCCCCGATTAATACACATACATACACTACATACAGACAAACACAATAACCACACACGGTGTCTTTAATCGCAGAAGAGTACACAAGAGACCGGTTGCATAAATTTGTATTCAGAATAACTATCGCGAAATACCTAATGCAAAACCGTTCTAAAATAAATTAATAATATACGCCGGAAATTAAAACATTAGATAATTCGTCAATTATCCAATATTTACCGGTAGTTAATAATATAAATGCGACCTGGTGTATCTTACTGGTTACCTTAGTAAAAGGATAAATTTAAAAGTAAATTCATTTTAGTATAGCGAGTATTTCGTTTACTTTATAATTTGTATATAATTAAATTTAGTTACGCCGTTAGGACGTAATCCAGTTGCTTAAATAATCTAAGCGCATTCTCAAACCGGTTATAATCAAATAATTATAGACCAGAGATCTCGCCTTTGCGTACGCGAATCTTCCGCGTATATTTCTGCATCGGAGTACGACATACCAGCTTCAGCGCTCTAAAGATACTGAAGAGTTTAAATATACCATGCGCATAATCCGAGACCAGTATTGATTTTCTCCCGTGACCTAGAAACAACTCGAGTTCGTTGCGCTGGCGCTTCCGACTAAACTATATTGAGGCTACCGCACCCGCTTCTGTAAAACAGGACCGTAATATAAATTTTAAATGCTAGGTAAGGAGTAGATTAAGACGCTATATATACTTGTTCACAGAAACTACTTCGCACCCAATAACAACTTCCCCAGGAGAACGAGAGGAAGGAGCTCTAAGGGCCCGATTATATATATTTAGTTTAATTTGTTAATAATATTTTTGTTTTGTTGAATTACTAAATAATATACGTCTAAAACCACTTTCGTATAATTATTGAAGGTGACAGAGTAAGCCCACTAAATAATACGAACCACGCCCCGTTTAATAAGAATTTATAAACGCGACTGAGAATAGCCGAGGCAAAATAAAACCGCGCTGGGTTACCACCAAAGAAGGGCGGTTACATATAATAACTCTCAGATTCAAAAGTGGGGCCTTATAAGGTGTCCCAAAAGTCTGGTTTTCACAGTACAGGGTGTCACAGTGTTTTATTAATATCTCAAAGTTGTTTTTGCCGATTTAGTTTAAGTTTGGCAGCTTATTTATTGTGATAAGATACTAAATTATCACTAACTAGAAGATAATTATATATTCCAGTGGCGTCCCGGGGCAGTCTCACAAATAAGAACACCCTTATAACAAATGGTCCTTTTTTATGCCCTAGAAGCCAAAACTGACTAAATATACAGAGTGTTCCATAAGAGAAAACCAAACTTTCGTAAGGTTTTTACTTCTGAAACACCCTGTACATTTCAAAACATCATATCCCTGTAAAAAAATTTTCTTTCTACCTCTTTACGTTTTCCTACAATCAACCCACCCGAATGTGGTTCTCTGCATTATAATTATAATAATCTATGTGCTTTCACTTTCTGACCAAAAAATGTATTTAGGATATATTAGATATAATGCATTTCACGAGTAATTAGACCTCTGCAATATGGCCGACATTTAAATTTGTCACCAAATAAAGCGCGAGAGCACTCATTGGCGTAGTACCTTTTGTTATTTTAATACAGATTTTAAAAAAATTAACAAGTATGTAGTACATAATTTTTTTATTAATAATTATTGCGTAATTAAAAATCGCAGAATTATAAACATTTAAAATAAATTGTCTATCCACTAATCGCTGTAATAATAACCGTTGAAATATGACAATTAAGAAAATATTGTATAATCTTACCGAAGTTGCACTATAACTGTGCAAATTTTCAATAAAGTTCTCGTCTTCAGTTAAAACAAAACTTTCTTCCATTTTAGTATAAAAACTACACAATCACTACAACCGTTACAAATTATTGTTTACAGTATAATGGCAAAATGGAAAATTGATTCCACATTTATAAGCAAAGCAAGTGGTCATTAATGATTTCTAATTCACATTATGCTAATGGTGTAATTTGCAGTTTCAAAATTAATTATGAATTAGTAATGGTAAATTTTCAGAAATTCTTAACAATAATGATATTTGTATGGAACATTCTTTTATTTTAACGATGTTTATTTCTTATATTAATTAATTTAATTGAAAAATTTTCAATTTTACTAACCTAAGTTACCTCTCTAACGTGATACGCTACTGAGTTGGGAAATAATATTTTAAGACGTTTGAGGGTCGTATTTGTTATTATATTTATCTTTTGCTATTATAACGTTGTTGGAAAGGATGGAAAATGCGGTTCAGAGTAGCCAACTGAAATATCCCTTTCATTACAATGTTACACTTATAGCATTTTAGTTATTTTATAATTGGATGTTATTCCTAGTGGAATGGCAGCCATATTATAGTGGTCTAATTATTCGTGAAATGCACTTTACCTGATACTTTTATTAAATTGTTTTTTTAACTGTGGATATAAAATACACAAAAAATATGGTTGGTTAAAGTGTAATGAAACATTCGTTACAATATTGTATATAATGTACCATTGAATTTAGAATAAAAAATGATCTATAAAATGAGAAAATGTAGTTGATGATGCTGATAGAAAGGTAATACACCACAGCTGCTTATTTGTGCTTTAAAATTATTTCCGCAAAAAGAAAATAAAATAATGTTCTCCCTAAATATTAAAATTACTTATTAGATTTTAGTAGAAATTGCAAGGTTCTATCAATACCTAATGTATATAACAAAGGATCATCGATTCAAATAAAGGATTGAATGTATATACTTCACAGTACAATACGAGTTCCCATATACTGTTTATTAACATTGAATAAAATTATTTTGTGATCTGTCTATCTCCCTCAATCCTCTTAACGCAAATAATTTCAAATTTTCAATTTGAATATTTACCTAAGCTTGTTTAAACATAATTATGATTTAATTAAACATTTCAATTGCGATCTAATTGAAAGTTAACAAAGGCATTCATATCTAACAAATTTCACAATTCTCCTGGAGAAGCTCGATACCCATTCAGTTAGTGTTTTAGAAAAGAACTTTTTAGTTTCTGAAATTTTAACATAAGGATTCATTTTGCAGTACCTATTTTAAAAGCTTAAATCATTTCAACAGATTTATTGAAATTATTGCGTTTTTACTTGAAATCTTCCTTTTAACGGTTCTGTTTCCAAAACTGTTATCGGCCGCTTTAGTTCAATCACAGGTTACAGCAATACGATATGTACCTAAATCATTGTGTTAATGGATTTCGAATGCTATATTAAAATTATAATAATTTAATATTAGTCAAGTTGCTTTGGTATGTGTGAATCCTCGTGATATTGCAGGCTCACCTTCCATTAATATAAGTAATTTGAGTGTAATCTCATTATATTTAGAATTTACATCAGTTCTACACACATAAAGACAGAAATTTACATCGATTCGGGCTTGTATCTCAATAGCTCAGTTGTTTAGAGCGGTACCCTAGCAAAGTACATGTCGTGGGTTCAGATCCTAGTCGAGGTGAACTTTTTATTTATGTATTTAATAAAATTTATAATAATTTTTATTTACATATTTACTTTATTAAAATTATTTATGTTTTTGAAAGATGTATTAGATTTATTTTTATATCCGGAATCCAACTACGCTGATTGTTTTGTGGCCGGTTTAATTGTAGAGAATTATATTTAACGTACATTAGTGTATTTAACAAATTTAAATTACGTTAAAATGGTGGTTAAACTTTGTGCACGTACACTTCAGTTATTACCATTGTCAGGTCAGGGTTTATCTTTCGTGTAAAAAAGACCAATGACTTTAATGATAAGTCGCAACCCTGCATATTTACTTAATGCAGGGGTATAAAGTTTTTTTTTACCAAACTTTTGTATCAAAAGACCTTGGATTCATTTCCGTACCACGTTCAACACAAAGTTTTTCCTATACTGCCTAAAAATTTCAGGGACGTGTTTATCATGTGTAATTGCTTTCTAAATTTATCTTAGAGAAGGGACCCTCTCCATCAACAACGTTGACGTGCAATGTGAAACGTATTCTCAAACAGAATCATTTTTACCTTCCAACCTACATACACATATCTAGGTATAGAAGTTTATGCAATCGACTTTTAAAGCTAAATCGGCGCGTGCGCGCGTGCGTGTGTGAGTGTGTGTGTGGGTGTGTGTGCGTGCGTACTTGCTTGCTTGCGTGCGTGCGATCATGCGCGTGTGTGTGTGTGTGGATGTGTGGGTGTTGGTGTGTGTGAGTGCGGGTAAGGGTAAGAGTGCGGGTGCTGGTGCGTGATTGAGTTTGCGTGCGCATGCGCGTGCATGTGCGCGTGCACGTGCGCGTCTGCAAGCACGTGTGTGTATATGTGTAGGCAGATTTTTTAAAGAAACTTTAATTTTACTGAACTTTTCTTTATATAGTTTCTTAAAATAAGCGAAATAAATGTAAATCGCAATTGAAATGTTTAATTAAATCATAATTATGTTTAAACAAGCTTAGGTAAATATCCAAATTGAATATTAGAAATTGTTTGCGTTAAGAGGATTGAGGGAGACAGACAGATCACAAAATAATTTTATTCAATGTTAATAAACAGTATATTCGATCCTTCATTTGAATCGATGATCCTTTGTTATATACATTCGGTATTAATAGAACCTTGCAATTTCTACTAAAATCTAATAAGTAATTTTAATATTTAGGGAGAACATTATTTTATTTTCTTCTTGAGGAAATAATTTTAAAGCACAAATAAGCAGCTGTGGTGTATTACCTTTCTATCAGCATCATCAACTACATTTTCTTACCTTAAAGCCATTTCTTATTCTAAATTCAGTGGTTTATACACAATATTTTAACGAATGTTTCATTAAATTTTAACCAACCATATTTTTTTGTGTACTTTATATCCACAGTTAAAAAACAATTTAATAAAAGTATTAGTATCTAATACATCCTAAATAAATTTTTTGTAATAAATATTTTCAAATCGCAATTGTTACCGCAATAGAAAGGATAATTAACGGGTTTCAATTTCTTGATAATAAGTTGTAATTTGCTAATGTTTTTCGGGATATTTTATTTTATGTAAGAAATATTGGAATATATGAAACTGATATTTGAGTAAGGGTTGAAAAGAAAAAGAAAAACATATGTTAGGGTTAGAAACAGGTGTCCGAAACTGAAGGAACGTAACGAATCGTTGATAATTTTTGTACGCACATTCTTGGTGTAAAAACCTCACTAGTTTTATTAATTTATTAATTACGTCGGATCATACCGCAAATACAAAGACATCTTTGTTTGGTACTAGGTAATTCGAGAACGATAAGGTTTGTTACGGACGAATGCATATTTTTAAAATTAATACTTCTTTTGATAATTAATATGAAACTATTCCTACGTAATATTCCTTGTTTTGGTCTCACTTTTTGAATACCTATATATATATATATATATATATATATATATATATATATATATATATATATATATATACAGGGTGAATCTTATCTAATCCGCCAAAATTAAAGGAGTACTAGAACTCATCATTCTAAGCAAAAAGTTCATATGTACATGGGTCCGGAAATGCTTCATTTCCGAGATACAGTGTCAAAATTGAAAAAGAAATCGCGACTTCTTCAACATCTTTCGACTGTTTCGAAATAATTTCATGAAATTTCGTGTACGGAGGTTTTGGGACAGTTGTTTGAACATTTATCAAAAGAACATGTTTACTTTTAATATTAATTTCTTTTTTTTTTCTTTTTCCTTTTTAATGTTGGATATTTTAGTGCTCCTTACAAAAGTTAGTTTTAAATAAATAAACATTGTGAGCTTTAAATGCGTTTTTCTCAGAAAAGGTTGCTCCTAGCGACATCACTAAAATATACCTTTTTTTAGGAGAAAAGATAGGAGCATCGATTTTTCTAGTCCAAAATGGCATACAGTGTAGCACAAAAAAATTGCAACGATTTAAACAGGTCGAAATGGTTGCCGCTGGCGCCCCCTAGAAGCTACAACTAAATTGACCACATATTTGAATTTGTCATCTCAAAAAACCACCGTATACGAAATTTCATGAAATTATTTCGAAACAGTCGAAAGATATTGAAGAAAACGCGATTTCTTTTTTCAACTTTGACACCCTGTATCCCGGAAACGAAGCATTTCCGGACCCATGTTGTTAGGGTATTTTGAACACCCTGTATACGTAGTGCGTAATTTTGTTTGTGGTTTTATTCACTTAGTTAGATTCCGTATATACATATTTTTTTTGTTGTCAAGTTTAGTTTTATAGATGAATTTGTTTAACGTGTGTAGCGACCTTTAGGGATGGTAGGTGTATGGCGAGCTTTAGATTCTTAGTTTGTGAATTATTTTTTTTGTAATTTACGTTGTTTTTCCTTATTATTTCCCGTTTATAGAAGTTTGATCAACGCTTATTTGTATATAGTCGTATATAAGTTTAAATAGAGTTTATTTCGTTTGATTTCCGTAAAATATAATAGAAAGTTAAGTAATTTAAATAAATAGTGTAGATTTATCTGTGTATGATGTCATGTTGGCGACATAAAGACGCTTAAGTATAGTTGTTCAGTGTATTAGTAAATATGCTGGTTTTGAATCATAGAGATTGCATGTGGGCCTTATTGTTTGTACTTGAATAAAAACATAGAGATATTTTCGCGTTAAGTCTGCTGACGTTAAACTTTTGAAAATTACCGAGTCCTTACGGACGAAAACGAAATTTATGTATTGGGGTATTAAATCTTCCCCTTCCGTTTTTTTAATTGGTGGAATTAACTTAGATAAGATTTTTTATGAGTAGTGGGATTCAAAAATCAAAGATGGATTTTTGTGAATAATTTGCGGGATTCTGAAATTGACTGCGCTCTCGTGTACTAGTACGGTGCCGCTTGTTACGCTTTAAGGGGTGGTTTAGAACGTTGATATTTTGGACCTTGTGGTGTTTAGCGAACGTATTTTTGTGTAGTAAGGGTAGTTTAGCTACTTCTGAAGAAGACCTGAAAAGGGATTTTATCAAAATTGTTCATCACCAAAGGATTATACCTAGTGCCGATTTCGATTTTTCGTAAAGTTACCTAGAGGACATCGTCGTGTTGTATTAGTGCTTCAGTAACCTCTTTGGTTTTTCTCGCTTTTGCGGATTTATTTAAAGTCAACGTTCTTGAGTGCCGCTTATTTACCGTACAAAGCGTGTTTAAGATAAAGAAACTTTCGCAATTTATTAAAAGTTATAGTTATTTAAAACTAATTATTAACATTTTGGATTATTAGTGGAAATAAAACCAATTAAAAGCTAAAAGTTACCAAGCAATTTTAAACGCTCAAATTATTATTATTTTAAAAGAAGTTTTGAATTTATGCAGTAACATTTTAACGCGATTCAATCAAGGGATCGTTTGTGTATCATAGAACAATAGTCAACAGTTTCAGTCATCATTTGCCAGACCAGGAAGAGTTCATTTCCGTAATAGTAGTAACCGATCACCTGGTTCGTTTTCATTGTTGTAACACAGGAGAGGAGTAATTCTAGACTTTAAGTTAATATAACATTGTATTTTTTTTATTGAATATTTCAAGATTTTTGTGTTGCGAATTATTTTTTTTTGTGTTGATGAAAGTTTGGAAGCGGTGTCGTATTTTTTTTTTTGGTAAATTAAGTTGTTTTAAATTTATTTAGTGTAACTAATCGTAGTTTTGACGCTCCGCCTTCACACTTTGTTATTTATTTTAGTATTAAAGGGCAATTGACCCTATTGTAGTGTGGGTATATTATCCACGAATTATATATTTATAGGTTAAACCATTTAGACTGGCGTAAAAGCAGATTTCTGATCAGACATCCTGTCGCCTTTTAAGCATTTGTATTTTTTTTGTTGATACGCATTATCGTCTGTTTGCATTATTTTATATTTATCCTTATTTTTTTATTATTTTATTATAGATTGTTAGGTTTTATAAATGTGTTTTAATTATGTGGAAACCCTTTTGTGTTACATAAGAGTTTTTTTGCAAATTGCAAGTTACCGGTAATTTAGTTTTAACGTAACAAAGTTAGTTTTTTTGTTTTATTGAGTAATAGCGTTATTAATATTTAGTATTTTATTTGATTTTTAGTTGAGTATTAATTCAGTTTAGAGTTCATTCTATAGCTTATTCTTTGTTTTGATTATTATTTAATGCCTTATTATTACACTGAGGTGTATTAACGTAACGTTATTGAGTGTTTATCACGCTTTTATTTGACAAGCGTGTAGTGTTTTTGAAGCCCTATTTCAGGTGGTTTGCTGCGTTGCTGTCCAGCACACCTGGAATTGTTTGCGGATAGGTAAGCGTATGTTTTTTGTATGTTTAGACGCGCTATGTACTCGTAATTTTGGCACGACGACCCTTATTTTGACTACTAAACATTCTGGCGCCCAAACCGAACTGATTTTGTCTTCATCCCCTATTTTGACTTACGTACGATTTACTATTCTGGTTGTGCAAAATTTTTCAACATCTAACCTACACCCATACGCTGGCTAGTCGGAGCAAAAAGACCAATTTTATCTGTAATCCCGTTCTACCACCCGTTTATACCGTTACAATGTACACATGAACTTTTTGCTTAGAATGATGAGTTCTAGTACTTATTTAATTTTGGCGGATTAGATAAGATTCACCCTGTATATATATATATATATATATATATATATAATTTATATATATATATATATATATATATATATATATATATATATATATATACACAACGTGTCCCAGATAACATTTCCAGCATGGGGATCTCGCTTATTATAAAAGATACAGATTTGGTTAAATTAGATGAATTACTCCTAAAGATTAGTGAAATTATAGGACACTCTCCAATTTCCAAATTTCCATGTATTTTAAGACTTATGGCAAGAAAAAGAAAAATGTCAAATTTCTTTTCTTGTAATATCTTTTGTTATATTAGACATAAAATTTTATTTGCACTTTCTTAAGATATTTTTTATGCAGAATTTAAATATCAATTTGGATTCTTTTTGCACTTTCTATTTTTTAGTTTCAACCCCTAAATTAAATTTTTCTTATGGAACGACAAGTCGGCTTTGAAATAATTGATCGTGTTTTTTTATCCTCTTTACAATGATATAGCACATGTACTATCTATTTTTAAAAACAATAAAGAAAATTAAAAAAAAATGTATTTTATTAAAGACTCTAACAATAAGCAGGCCGTGAAACATAAAAACACAATCGAATTTAATGCCACTTAAAAATTATTCGTTCCAGAATATTTTTGTGTCAAACATGGTTTTATTTACTAATACTGAAAAGTTTGATATGTTGAGTTGTTACATCTTGTCTCATAAAAACAGTATAGTAGCTGAACGGATGTACTTGAGGCTGTATCCTGAAAGAAGGCAGCCCAGTGCTCGTACATACAGAAATTTGGTAATTAATTTAAAAGAATATGGTTCATTTTCAAAACCCACTAGAAATCCGAAATTACGGAATGAAGATGCAGAACTAAATGTATTATAATCAGTTATTGAAAATCCTTCAACATCTGTTAGAGAAATTGAATATAACACTGATATTTCGAAAACTACATCACAAAGAATTTTAAAACGTCACAGGTATCATCCGTATAAGTACACCATTCTGCAGGGACTTGGAGATGGAGATCAGGGGAGAAGATTACAATCTTGTCAATCAATGTGAGAATAATGATAATTTTCCAGCTACGATTTTGTGGTCTAACGAAAGCAGATTTACAAATAATGGCCTTTTCAATCGACACAATGTTCACTTTTGGGACCGTGAAAATCCTCACGTTGTTTTAACGTCTGGTGTGGCATTTTAGGCGCTAAACTTATTGGGCCCATATTTTTTAACGAAACATTAACTAGTGAAAGGTATTTGAATTTACTACAAACTGATTTAGAAAATAAACTTGATGATTTACCACTGATTGAGAATATTAATATCTGCTTCCAACAAGATGGCGCCCCACCCCACAATTCAAACACCATCAGCGAACATCTTAATAATCGGTTTCCAAATTCATGGATTGGTAATCGAGGGCCGATTTTATGGCCACCCAGATCTCCAGCCTTACCCCCTTGGACTTTTTCCTTTGGGACTACGTAAAAAATCGAGTGTACGTGCAAACATTTGAGAATGCCGAAGATCTTCGTGAAGCTGTTCTCGCAGCATTTGGTAGCGTTAAACGCCAAAAACTACGCAGAGCAATTACGTCGACACTACGCAGGGCACAATTATGTTTAGAACGGAATGGTCAATTGTTTGAACATCTTTTATAATTGGATAATTATCTCCAATACTATTACCTACTTAACTCTTGTTATCTATTATTTGTCGTTTTCTCATGTTTCACGGCCTACTTATTGTTAGAGTCTTTAATAAAATACATGTTTTTAAATTTTCTTTGTTGTTTTAAAAATAGATAGTACATGTGCTATATCATTGTAAAGAGGATAAAAAACACGATCAATTATTTCAAAGCCGACTTGTCGTTCCATAAGAAAAATTTAATTTAGGGGTTGAAACTAAAAATAGAAAGTGTAAAAAATCCAAATTGATATTTAAATTCTACATAAAAATATCTTAAGAAAGTGCAAATAAAATTTATATGTCTATATAACAAAAGATATTATAAGAAAAGAAATTTGAAATTTTTCTTTTTCTTGCCATAATCTTAAAATACATGGAAATTTGGAAATTGGAGAGTGTCCTATAATTTCACTAATCCTTAGGAGTAATTCATCTAATTTAACCAAATCTGTATCTTTTATAATAAGCGAGATCCCCATGCTGGAAATGTTATCTGGGACACGTTGTGTGATATATATATATATATATATATATATATATATATATATATATATATATATATATATATATATATATATATATATATATAGATCGATTAACACATACAAACATGCCTAGTAAAACTAGTAAAATGTTGATTGCAAATAAGCTACAGGACCTTAAAGGTGAGATACTGTTATCGAAAGTTTGCAATAATCTCAAAGTAACTGAATGTATTAAACTCAAAATTGTTAGAATCCAGTTCTTGAAGATAAGAAATACGAATTTGATGGTACTCCTAGAGGGCGCTAGTTATATTGCGTATTACATGAATCCTCACTTATCTTTTCTACCCCTTACCAGAAAGGGGCACCTTTCGCCGCCATTTTGTTTTTGTGACGTCATTTGACCTTGGAGTTTTTCTCAGGACAAGGCCATGAATTTGGTATTGGACTCGGCCTCGGAGTTGGCCTTGGATATTTTCAATTACTTAATCTCGTAATTTGACCTTGAGTGTTGACCTACGGCTGGGCCTTGGAGTTGACCTTCGGGTTTACCTTGACGCTCACGTGAAGGACGCAATTTGACCTTGAGGCTGACCACGGGCTGGCCCTGGGGTTGACCTCGGGTTTGACCTTGAGATCGGTCTTGGGGCCTGGTATTGCAATTTGCGTTGAGCCTGGCCTTGGAATTGGCATTGGGTTAGCCAGGCTCAGAACCAAAAACCTGTTCAGCGGGAAATTTGACATTTTCTAATAAGGAGCCCTAATGATAGCTTGTAAGACACGTATAGGAACTTGTGTTCGAGGCTGCGCCCCCATGGCCGGAAATAGTATTCTAATAAGGGGCCCTAATGCTATCCCATAAGACAGGTATTTGAATTTATTTGTGGCGCCATCTAGTGGTGTATAGACTAATAAACGTCTTCTACAATACAGGTGGCTCCACCTAGCTCTATATTTCTAGCACTAATTAGGTTTGTTTGTGGAGCCCTCTACTGGTATTTGGACTAATGAATGTTTTCTGTAATAGAGGCGGCGCCGCCTAGTGGTATATTTCTAGGACTAATTAGGGTTTGTTTGTGGTGCCATCTAGTCGCTAATAAATGTTTTCTGTAATAAAGTCTATCTTTACTAATTAACGGTTTTTGGTAAGACCGTATCCTCTAGAACATTTATATGGGTGCTTTTTAAGACGGGACTTAAAATTATTTTTGCTATGCATTATCTAATTAGATGGGTCAAGGCTGAATTAGTTACTAGAAGAGTATTTTAGAAATGGAGCTTAAAATTATTCTTCGCTATGTGGATGCGGATTCGGTTCCGTTACACGTTGCACAACACTGCCTTAGCTTGTAACACACAATCATAATTAAGTTACGAGTTTAATTACTCGATATTCATAATGTGAAACAGTCACATATAATATACAAAGTCTAAGTACAGTATGTAGCGTGAAAGTGATATTTTACAATAAATCACGTGAACACGCAAGCCCGTGCACCAGGTTACTTCAACAGCACACAATGATAAATCAAACGTCTATGTCAACAATTTTGATATAAATAAATATGTCATAACTTAAACAGCTCGTGAAAATAATAATAATACAAGTCCAAATCTAAAATAGTATAAGGCCTTTAACATACATGCCAATTAACACAATAGTCACTCACACACGTTAAATGTTAGGGAATTAATACGAGCCCGACGTTCGTAACTTGTATTAATAAATACAGGGTTACGGAGATTGCTTCTAGACCTCAATCTACCTACTTTCAAGGTGGATGCAGGTGATGATCGTGGCACTTGGGTCAGACCGTCAATCTCAACGGTCCGCGAGGTATAAAAGACACCCCAAGGAAGTGATGAAACTCAAGCCAGACTGCCAGTCTCAACAGTCTGTATAGTAGTAATGAGGAATTCTACAACTTGAGATTGTCTCAATTCGCTGGTTCAGGTCCGATAATTAAACCATTTTTTGCCGAAAACCCTGACGTAATTCCTAAGTGGGAGGATACGCTATTATACCGCTCTACCTAATTACATTGGCCGTACTTCAATTTGTTGCTTGAAGAGTGTTTTTTAAATACGAGTCTTAAAAATATTTTTAGCGATGTGCGGCATAATTACATTGATCAAATACCCCTAACACTAATTTTTAAGATAGGTACATGCTTTCGGTCCTTCGCTTAAGAAGTTGTTCTTGGACGTTCGTCCTGTCATGAATCACTTATTTTGATTTAATTATAAATCATAATGTATCATAGACGTTTTGTTTTAATTTTAATTATGAGTTATAAGCAATTGCACAAGCATTTTTGAAAACAGCTTGTTTATAACATCTAATAAAAAAGGTAAAGGGTTTTTTAATAATAATATATTACAATAAATTAAGATTTTTGATTGATCAAAATCAAATACTGTCAAGAAAACACGTTAAAACGTATAATTGAGAAAATTTGAATCTTAAGACTAAAAAGGTAGAGAGTTTGTAGAAGGCAGCATACAAAACCTATTTATTCATCTGCAGATTTACCGTTGGTATATTATCACTTTACTTAAAAATATCTGTGAATGCTTCAATTACAATTGCGTGTGTCTTCGTTTTAAAAGCTCTCACGCGGGCTCTATTGCTAAACAATCAATAAACAGTCAGAATGCAGAGACTTAAATTCAATTTCAAATTTACCTCCACTGGACCATGACAGGGGACAAAGGCCTTAATGCAAGTTCTCCATATCTGTGTTAGGATTCACTTATTAATAAAATTTTTGCCTCGTGTTACTTCAGATTGATCCGATTGACTAATTGTTTTGATTGATCTTAGTTTAGTTTCGTGGTACTTGAGATTGACTTGATCAACGCTTACAGGGGACCTATACGACACAAGTCTAAGAGATATACCTATCTTACGAGATAGCATTAGGGCCCCTTATTAGCATACAAATTCAAATCATTAACCTTATTGTTTAAACGGTCATATGCAGTCGTGTGCGTTCGGATATTGCTCAGTTACATTCGGTGAGACGGGCCAAAAGAGAAGTGGGGGTAGAAGTAGAAGCTGCCTTCTATTTTTTATCAGAGTGTTTATATCATATGTTGATTTAAATTTTTTTGATTATATATATATATATATATATATATAATACTAATTACCGCCTCATTTTATGTTAAAGTCATTTTTCTCCTGTATGATGATGAAGGTCGACTTTTAAGTGAAAATCATGTTTTAAAAAAGCATGTTGTAAATTCGTACAAGTGGTGTAACCCTAATGAGGAGTTTTGAATTGAATTGAATATTCTAGATAGTATTAGTAAGGTTATGTCAAAACAGTAGATACATTCCATATATTTACATTTAATCACTTCGAAAGTATTCGTTCCCTAATTAATATTTAGAGAAAGGAGATAGACCGTAAATAAAAAACGTATTAATCCAAGTGCCATCATCTTCTTCAGCATCCACTTTGGGAGTAGGTAGATTGAAGTCCAGAATCAATCTCCGTAACGCTGTATTTATTAATACAAGTTACGAACGTCGAGCTCGATTAATTCGCTAACATTTTATGTGTGCGAGCGACTATTGTGTTAATTTTCATGTATGTTTAAGGCCTTATACTACTTTGATTAGGACTTGTATTATTATTATTTTCACGAACTGTACACATCAGTTTAAGTTAGGACTTATTTATTTATATCAGAATCGTCGACACCACCAATAATTGTTTGACATTTTCCATTTTTTTAACCGCCACAACCAACTTTATGATACTGTTGTTTCCTAGGTGGCGTATATGATATGCATTGCTACCCTTAAATGCAAATATCTCGAGAACGCCTTAAAATATCGAGATCTAGCAAGTATACGATTAGTGTTGAAGAATAATGGTTTCCTTATTATTTCATACCAAATTGCCGGTAATACAAGGGGCAAAAAAATAAGTGTGGATTTCTCCAATTCGGACTATACAACTGGCGCCTTCTAGGAGTACCATAAAAAAATGATAACAATTTATTATTTCTCGCCCTCAAAAACTTATTCTAACAATTTTGAGTTTAATATATTTAGTTGTTTTCAAATTATTACAAATTTTCCATTTTCGAACGGGTGCATGAGAAACTCAAATTTCGCGCTAAGTTGTATGATACTTTATAGATTTAAAAATGATTGTTTATTATTGATATATAAATGTATTTAATATTAAGAAGAAAAGCTTGGATTTACTTCAACAAGTTACGTATATAACTAATTAGAAAATAATTAAAGTAAATACGCTGCAGCATAAGTGACAAAGTAATAGTCACGCTGCCCTCTAAATTAAGAAAATAAAGCCTAAATTAGTTTGTATTGTACTAAGGAAATATAAACAACACTTTTTTTATCAAATTCATAAAAGGTTAAAGTCATAAGAGTGCGAATACTGTCAAATTGGCGATAGAAAGGAAAATCACGTAATAATTTAAATAAACGTGTTTGTACGTATCAGAAGTCGTCATCCTTTATTGTGTTTAAATATTGAACAATAAATATGAAAGACGGCAATCGCTCCAGTGTAATAAATCAATATATAAAGAACAATAACTAAAAAGTAGTGATGGTTAGAGTAGAAACATTGGTGTTTGTAGTTTGCTACCGTTTGTAGTAATAAACGGACTTATAGTGAGAAGTAAAATCGACTAATAGATCTAGAAATTACTAATCGATTCGATAGGCGGAAATTGGAACTGTATTAATCAGCGACAAAGGTCTAAACAAGATATCGAGGAACAAAAAAACTCTGCTTCACGGCTGACGTAAGAGCAACGATATAAACCCATTTGTGGCCTCAGGAAGTGACAAGTATGATTTTTAACTGTGTAATAAGAACAACGTCTTTGTGTTTTATTTCTCTTTAAATTTGTGTATCGAAACCGAACGGAAAATATTTCTTTCACTGCTGATAAAAAATTACTTCTGCATGTTAGTTATAAGAATACGAAATATAATAACAGAATTGGTTTTTACATATTATTGTAAACAAAGCATTTATTCATTTTCCGAATTCATTTTGAATATATGAATATTGAAGGAAGCAAATTCAATACAGTTACCAATTACATACATATTAAGTAAGTCCAATTGAATGTAATTTCGGTAAATGATAACAATAATCATTTCTTTTAATAAACAAGTTAGCCAGGGCATCTCGATAAAAAAAAGATGTTTTCTGGGCAATATTAAAGTTCATTTACTCAAATGGGAAACGTGATAGTAACTAAAAAAAATTTTTGTTAATGAATTATTTATTTACAAATTGAAACTATCACAATTAAATAAAAAGGTAATCATTTTAAGTCTCACAAAAACAATATAAATTTTTATTAAAGGATTTTGAAATTATTAAAATAAAACAAGGAACCCTAAATTTCATTTTTTGTGACGAGTGTAAGCAAACGAAAGAATTAGATCCATTTTCACGCCAGTTACAAATGTCGCCCAACCCGGTATATGTTTAGAGCCATCACAAAGTGGCACCCAGCGCTAGAGCCGCCACAAAATGGCGAACAACGTAGGGGCCGTCACAATCTCGGTCACTGAAATACTGCATTTGCATTTTAGTTCAAACTATACAGTATCTTATTGTAAGTTTTTTTATGAACGAATAAGTTCAAAGGTAAATATGTAATTAAAAATTATTATTAATTTTATTAAATACATAAATAAAGTTTACCTCAGTAATTCGAATACGACCTGTACTTGCTAGAAGTACCGCGCTAACCAACTGCGCCACCAAGGTTCAAGCCCTAATAGATGTAAATTTTGTCTTTATGTATAAGAACTGATGTCAATTCTAAATGTAATGAGATTACTATCAAATTACTTATATTAATGGAACGTGAGCCTGCAATATCGCAAGATTCACACATACCAAAACAACTTGACTAATATTAAATTATTGTAAGTTTTATTTAGAATTGACATCAGTTCTACATACATAAGACAAAATTTACATCGATTGAACTTAACCTTTAGCGTATCTACAAATACAGTCGTATTCAATCTCAAGTAAACTTTATTTATGTATTTAATAAAATTAATGTATAATATACAGTATCTATTTCATTTATCGTTACGTTTGTGTGTGTTCTCTTTATTTTGGAAAAAAAAACTGTATCCTATATAATACCCCATAAAACGAAGGATAAGTAGAATATAGAAAATGATCATGGAGTAATAAATCAGTACGTAATTTAAAAATATTTGATATTTGATTATGTATCAACTTGCATAACGATGTACGGGGATATTATAATTTATTCATTACAGATGTGTAGAATATGTTCATGTGATATTAATCTAGATATTTCGATATGTTTACGTTTTAAATTACAAAAAAATATTTCAAAACTGTATCTAAATAGAACACAACGGTAAAGAAAAAGGCCATGTTTCATTCCCTCTCCAAGGGGTTTGCAAGGTCCATCAGCCACAATAATGGATGTCCAATGTACATACATTAAGTATGTATGCATTGTGGGATTAAGGATAGGTGTGATAAGGATAGGATCGGAAGGAACGGAGTTAGGGTTTTGAGAGGGAGGATACTACCCCAACATTCGCTTAAATAGCCACGCATGATATGCTTATACACAGTGACCATGTCGCTATATATGTATGAGGTAAACCCCCTGAAAAAAACTCATACAAAGTAGACGACAACGGGAATCGAACGCTTTACCTACCGAATGCTAAGTAGGTTATGTTCCCACATTTGTATACTTGTTTACACACCATAAATAAAATGTATTTGTGCATATATCTAGATATATATCTTTGAAAGCATCTGTTTCTACTTGCAGATTGTGTCTGTCACAAGACAGCACATATTGATGTTACTCTATGATTAATGTCACAACAAAGAACATAAACTTGCTGATTATAGACCTCTTCCTCACAGAGGTTTAAGCATACCATTAATAAGATTAACTACAACGAAGAAATTGTGAACATGAAACACTTAACACAGATTCATGGTTATAATACAAACATAATTGATAATATAATAGAGCAAAAGCAGTATTCAGAAAATCTAGCGAAAAGAAACAAACGAAGACGATGTAAAGCACATATGAATATCATATTTCGGTAAACGATCAAAACTCTCTTCAAAATTTATGAACAGAAATACACAACATAAAGTAGCACTTAAAAATAATAATAATAGATTCTGAATAGGTTTCATCTCAAAAGACGAAACAAACAACAAATTGAAAACTGACATTTATGAATTAAATTGTTCAGTCTGAAACTCACTGTTCATAGGTGAAACAGTAAGAAATTTTGATATTAAAGGAATGCTAAGTACCTAACTGAACAAAGGTATCCACTAACTTAAAACTATATTAAGTTCTTATCTAATAATGTAACAATTGGAAGATGTTGGAATATTTTAAAATTTACAAATTTAAAATATATATCAGGTACTTTTAATGAATGAACAAGTTGATCCATTTGTATCTCTGGCTTGCTTGTTATGTTATTTCCTAGATCTTGAATTATTGTACCGATATTACACGTGATTAAATTTTGTTCAGTAATTTTATGACGGTGATCTATGACTACGTTCTGGATGTAATTCTAAACATTGTTTAATAATACTTAATCTAATAAAATTAAATTTGTAATTGTTATTAATTGTTATCATTTTTAAAGCTCTTGAAAATCAGTTACGTGTGGTTGAATTGATTTTTTTTATTGTAGTATTTAAATATTGTAAGTAGAATCTTGAAAAACTGTAGCTTTCCGTGAATTTTATTTTGTTACGGTAGTTTTGTTAAAAGGAAATGGATTTGTCCTTGAGAATTAAATTCATTATCATTGCTATAAAAGGATTTTAAAGAAGTGTAATATTTGATGAATGCTCTCCAGCGCATTATGTTTTCTCGTGAGAAATGTCCAGATTGCAAGCTCGCTCATCTTGTAAACTTCGCACTTATGCATTAATACGTATCATAATGTAGTCGTTGCTTATTATTATACTATTAATACAAAATTTTGTAGGATAATTATGCAACCTCTTATATAATAACAAAATTCTAAAACCGGCCGCTTCTATAATAATATCAGTAACACAATTTAAGCGTTTTCAATATTTAATTCAATATTTAACTTTTACACATATTTCGTTTTATATTTAATAACCTTCACACACACACACGTACACGTACTTTACTTTTCGTTTGACTCATGCTACCCATTCAGGGGCGACATAGATTTTCCAGATCATATTCGCCAGACCAGTGTCCGTTAGAATAATTCTGCTTTGGTAGATTATTAATCGATCCCGTCTCCGAAACGCTATACACTTACTCGTACCTAACATATATACACAAACGAGCTGGAAGGCCAGCCAAACCTCTGCAGACAGACAATAGCATAATAATCTCCAGAAAGTCCTGTTTCTGGAAGCATAATACTGTTAAAAATTGATATTTCCATGACCGTAAATAAATCCTGAATTGCAGTCGTTAAACACAAAAATTATATTTTTGTCTCCAGATAAACCATTAAACCAGTTACAGTCCTTTGTACGAATATCTTGCGTTTTGTATCCCGAATACTTAATAAAGTATTACAACCCGCTTCCTGGAAGAACAAATAAATTCCAATAATTTAAACTAATTTCAATAAGCCCCGAAAATGAGTACTCCCGGTCTAATTCCCAAAAGTATTCCCGTTCGTTTATATTTTCTTTGAAGCGATAAAAATAAATCGTAATTGTAAATAAAATATAAACCTCTACTATCCGTTTTAAGAGAAATAAAATTTATCTCACTTCTTCTTATAAGTGGTGGATGATACCACCAACATTTTTCCATTTGGTTTACGTTGTTCATAGTACATCATTTTCATATTTTACATTGCATTTATATCCCGTAATTATAATAATTACAGCAAAATTAAAACAAAACTCCGTAAAAATAGTACTTTATTCTTAAATAAAACCGAGAAAGATCTAGTGAACCACATTCGTTTCATAGAAAATAAAGCCAATGCTCTCGTAAATTATTACTATCAATATTATCAGTCAGCAACTTAGTCTTTAATGTTAATGTAAAACCTTTCAGAATAAGGACATATTGCTTTTTTAATATAATTCCTTGTAGTACTTAATCCCCAGTTTGCGTAAATAATTTAATTAGCTAAGTACTTAAATGGTCTTTAGGAGTTAATTATCAGACATCAAATTACATTTTGAATGACAATAATTTTTGAGTATTATTCGTTTCTCGTTTATTACTAATTATAACATCCACAGAGGCTAAAGCCACGTCAGCGAGTTCAACGCTAGCTAAGGAGACCGTCCAATTAAGTTATTTTTAGGTAGAAAGATTTATCAGAAATATCGGTTAAAACGAATAAGTGTGTAAAAATCAGGTAGTTCTCACAAGTACTTCTCTAACCTTGCCCTCCTCTGACTGAGCTAGTAGCTACTTTACAACCCATAGACGCACAGGCGCACATACTGACAGACGCAAGGAAGCACAGGCGCACAGATGCATAGACACACAGACACACAGGCGTACCGGTGCACGGGAGCGCAATTACAGACGGAAAGACACATACATACATACACACAGGCACAGAGACACACAAACACACAGAAACAAACACACACAGACACAAGACACACAGACATACAACCACACAGACACACAGGCACACAGAACACACAGTCACACAGACTCACAGACACACAGACACCCAGACGCACAGACATACAGACACACAGACACACAGACACACAGACACACAGACACACAGACACACAGACACACAGACACACAGACACACAGACACACAGACACAGACAGACTCACAGACACACAGACACACAGACACGCAGACACAGAGGCACACAGACACACAGACACACAGCCAGGCAGACACAAAGAAACACATACACACAGACACGCAGTCACACAGTCACACAGTCACACAGATACAAGACACGCAGACACACAGACACACAGACATACAGACACAAACACACAGGCACACAGACACACAGACACACAGGCTCACAGACTCACAAATACTCGGGCACGCGTATACAGGCGTGGACACGGGCAAGCGTTGTAGAATGACCTAATAAGTCGATTTAGCGATTGTGAAAAAAGTCGATTACATAACCTCATATATTTGCATATTTATATGTAGGTTGTAAGGTAAAGATGTATGTGCAGAATAGTTTCCTTCATATTCATATAGTGATGTGGAGAATTTCACAGGCAAACCTAAATTTACATAATTAACCGTGTCAGATTACGATTTAGATACGGAAATTGAAAAAAAAGGAAGATCTTCCAAAAACATCGCAAGCCGATTGAAAAACTCTACGTCTCTCTTACTAGATGTACAGTTTTGTAGTCTAGTCTTGAGTGGCTTTTCCAGCGAAAGTTGAGAGACAAATTCCGTTTCTCTCCACTCGCCCGGTACGTGTTCCGTCAAAATCATACAAAAGCGTTGTGACAGACCCGGTATATCCTAGCTGGAGGCGACTGAGCGCTAGCCGTCTCCTAATACCGCACCTGCAAACGATACATCAGCGACTCTAGCAGGGTGTTGCTAGGGATTGTCGTACATGTAGCGGTCGGTGGCCTTAGCTTGAGCCCCTGGACTTCTATAAAAAAATCGGCAATCCCGAGATCGTTTGTCAGTTTCAGGTGCTGAAGGGATTGTGCGAGTTAAATCCTCAGAGTGGCCAGATGGAAGTTGGATCGCTAGCGTTAATACGTCTTGGAGGAACGGACGCTTCCCTACAGTATCATTTCCTGCTGTAGTATGCCTGCTTTGATTCAGTTGACATGATCTTAGTTACGGTGGGAGAAATGTGTACCCCATACCAGTAGGGGAGGTACCTCTAACCTTACCGTGTGTTCCTTAATATTGGGTCTCCGATTTTCTGAGCATCTTATTCTTCCTCTCGTATGAAGGCAGTGTCATATCGGTCCAAAATTTAAAAAAAGAGATGGCTGTGGTTTCTAGGCTAATAAACGCCGGACCTAATATCCTACCCCGTTCGGATCTCCGCGAGGGCAGGGCCCAAGCAACCTCTATCATCGAAAGTACTCATTTTCTGATCCATTATTGCAACATTCGCGGTATCAGGCCTAATCTTAATGCTATTCACCAACATCTTAAACAATTACAACCTGTTTCCTCTGAAAGGTCCGGTTCACCCGACTTGCAATTTTCCCAAGACAACCTTAAATATTTATTTAATGGCAAAGATTCAACTAACGAGTCGGGTATTTATCAATTGTACAGTACATCCTGTAATTCTGTTTACATAGGATAAAGGAACTTTGGTGTTAGATACAAAGAACACATAGTACGTTATAAATGGAAACACATGGGTAAATCAAACTGTGCCATACCTACGTGTCATTATTTTACTTATATACCTCTATCGATAATGTTACATGTTGTTTGGAAACTCATTAAGAAATAAATATTTATATAAAACATTGTGGCATAATATTTTAATTGACTACTCTAAATATATGCAAAGTATATAATTAAAAATTGTCATTAATCTTATTAAATACTTCAATAAAAAGTTTACCTCGAGAAGGATTTAAACTTTTTATTTATGTATTAAATAAAATTAATTTTAATTTTTAATTACATATTTACTTTTGAATTTATTCGTTCATAACAAATTCTTATAATAACAAGCAAAGTATCTGTAATTTAAGTGCACACGTGTATAATAGAAATTTATTTGAAAATTTAATTTAGTTTTCTCTTTATAATTTAGATGTAAAATTGAAAATATGAAAATAAATTTTAGTTTTTTCATGACGTGTGATTTTTTGTTTAAATGCGATAACTAGTAAAAGCCTTTTTTTTAACAAATTCGGTTTTTTTTACAAAATTGGTCAAAACATGTTGAGACCGAAATACTGAACTATTTTTGTCAATAAAATTTTTCTCTAAAACTTATGATCGAGATAGAATATGCAATTGAGGATTTAACATGGGAAATTCATATGGTGCGTCTCGAAACGGCACATACGGTATGTAGAACTGTTAGTAACCTAAAAATAACAGACATCACATTAAACAATCAGTTTACATTAACAAAAGAGGTATTGAAATAATTGTTTCGTAATATCTTACACTATTAAAATTACAAAGGCATGTAGATCATGGTGGTATAATTGCAATTAAAGATTTGCAAATAATAAAGTACGTACGTAACTATTGTGTATTAAAGAATAAATACTTATGTGTAGGATGTGCTTTATTAAACTATAGAATAATCTCGTTGACGTTCATTAGTGTTGCTTGTTTCTTGTTCAAATTGGATATAAACACACAAATACACCGGAGCATCAATTACTACAAGAGCACTGGAAGCGTGGACAGCATGAATAGAAATAAAATCGAAACCGAGGGTTACACTTAATATATTTACCTAATTAAAAATATTTTATTTAGAATAGAAAAGTTACACACAATGTTAAAAATAGAGTTTTACAACATACAGGAACGTAATCTGTACTAGGGTCAATTGCAACTTACCTTCCTCCTAAAGTTGTCATTAAGAAGGTGTGCATTTGACACTTATAAACTGGGCTAATTGTTAATTGTTAATAAAACTTTTCAGTTCATTAATTCGACCCACGTTGGGAGTATATTGTAACCTAAGATATCTCGAATTAGACCGCTTATTTTATATTACCGGTATTACCTTAAGTAAATCATGCTATAGAAAGAAAATATGACCGCATAATTTGTAACTACCTATTATCCATTAACCACTAAGTTCAGCGGTATAGTAACAATCTTTTAGCTGAAACAGTCTGTTCATTTGCAAAATCACTATAAATCAGTAGTAGGTGTTCATTTTTCTCTCCCTACGTTTAAACAGATGACGTATTCAGAATAGAACCAACAATAATAAAATAAAATAACTGAAATTTACCAATGAATATGCTATCTTAAAGAAAAGGTACATTCAACCGTCTATATGAGTACAATTAATCACTTTATTAACATCACAAAGGAAAACTCAGAAAGAATAGTTACGTTCACAATGCACCAACACAATCGCTTAAGAATTCAATTTCTTTTTCACAACCGTACAGCAGAAGCTTCTCTCGGTATTTAATCGATGCAACCAATCTCCATGGATCTTACATTGTATCTACACAAGCTGCGCTAAGATCACTTCTATGTATGGGTAATATATATATATATATATATATATATATATATATATATATATATATATATATATATATGCATACACACATTTTCACCGAATGACATCGATCAATTATGAAAACTATAATCAGGAATAATCTGAAAATTTGGTAGTGTACTAATGTCGATGAGGGACATTCGGCTAAAATATTTTCAAGATAGCGGCACTTTCGGTTGTACCGGAAGTCGATAGTAACTTCTTAATGTATAATGTCCTATACCTAAGTCAGCCGTTTTGACATATTAAACATTTTATGTCAAAAATGACGTTTATGAACGTAAATAATTTTTAATTTCTCCTATACGGCTGCCTTTGTTACCTAATTTGAGTTTGTTTTCTTATTGAACATGACTTACTTTAGCAGACTTCGTATAATATTTCCACTTTTAATAATACAGGGTGCTCAAAAAATAAAATTGAAAAAACTGTCAAAAGTAAATTTTT
Source organism: Vesta saturnalis (assembly GCA_036346205.1). Lineage (NCBI taxonomy): Eukaryota > Metazoa > Arthropoda > Insecta > Coleoptera > Lampyridae > Vesta > Vesta saturnalis. The sequence continues at coordinate 100,352 of JARFJB010001967.1, forward strand.
TCGATTGGAAACCCTATTTTTTACAATTTTTTCTTATTTGGCTTTAAAAACTAGACTAACTTTGTATAAGGTTGTCTATACCTAAGATGCAAAAGTACAGAGAAATAAACCAGTTGTTAATAATGAAAATATGGAAATCGCAATTTTGGGATATTTTGCCGCATATCCAACAATATCTACAGGGCAGGTAGCATTAGAATCAAGAATATCTAAATCATCGATATTAAGAATTTTATAGAAACACAAGTTTCACCCGTACAAGTTTTCCAAAGGTCAGCATTTAAAGGAGACTAATTTTCCACGAAGAGTGGAATTTCGTGAATTCATATTAGTCCGGTCACAAGAAAATGTTCTTTTTTTGATAATATTATTTGGACGGACGAAGCTAAATTTACAAAAAATGGCTTTTTTAATCGTCACAATTCCCATTATTGGAGTGACGTAAATGTACATCCATTTAGAGAACAAAATTTTCAAGAATCCTGGCAATTTAACGTCTACTGTCCCATAAGAAATGATGACATCGTGGCCCTAGAATTTTAGAATGACAATTTAAATGGTAAGTTAGGTACTTATGAATTCTTTTACATATAAAACATGTTTATTAACTTGTAGGTGAGCGCCATCTTAACATTTTGCGCAATATTGAAGTTAACTATCTAGACAACTTGCCACTTGCTGAACATGGAAATCTACTTTATCAACACGACGGGACACCTCCGCATAATAGTCACGCAGTTAACAATCATTTTCAATACTTTCACCATTATCGCACATAATAAAATAATTATCTTTTTTGGTGTTTTAATGGTGTGTTTTCAATTATACAATCTAAACGTTTCGATAACACTTACCGTTATCTTCGTCAGTAGCAATATCTATTAAAATTGTTAAAGATGTTGAAAACAATTTTGTCAAAGTTGAAAAATTTTTTAACTTTGACAAAATTATTACCGACGAATAAGTAAGTATTATCAACGTTAGATTATATATTAAATACATTAAAAACCCAAAAATAATAATTATCTTCAATCTAGTTTATGATCAGTGGATTGCCAGTAAAGGACCAAATCTTTGGCCACACCCCTCACCAGCCTTAACAGTACTGGATTTATTTATTTGGGGAACAATAAAAAATAACGTTTATAACACAGCAGTAATCACCATGGATGAGTACATGCGACGAGTTATAACAGTATTTGATGAGCTTAATCCTCAATCAATTAGGAAGAACCCATGAACCCTTGAAGAATTACTGCTTAGGTGTGAAAAATGTCTGGAAGCACAAAGGCGTCAATTAGAAAATTTATTAAAATAAATTCGGATGGCAAATGTGTCACATGTGCTTGAACTAACTCTATCCCATTGTCCGTAAATAATAAATAGATTTAAATAATCTTCGTTGGAATAATTTAATCTTTTCGGTATGATTATTGACAATTTTTAACAGGCTGACATTTGTTTGACACTTCATCTTTTCCAAACGGTTAACGACACAGTCATGGCCATCTAACAATAATTTATAAAGGCATTCAAGCAATAGAAAAATCTTAAATTGCCAATATTTCGAAAACTACAAATTTTATGTATCGACAACCTTATACAAAGTTAGCCTAGTTTCTAAAACCAAACAAGATAAAATTGTAAAAATAGGGGGTTTCCAATTGAAAAAATTGACATTTGACAGTTTTTTCAATTTTATTTCATTGTTATTTTTTAGCACCCTGTATTATTAAAGGTGCAAACATTATACGAAGTCTGCTAAAGTAAGTCACGTTCAATAAGGAAACAAACTCAAACTGAATAACAAAGGCAGCCGTATAGAAGAAATTAATAACTATTTACGGGTCTGCAAACGTCATGTTTGACATAAAATGTTTAATATGTCAAAAACGGCAGGTCTTAGGTGTAGGACATTGTACATGAAATGTATTCAGAATTTACCGTAGAATTCGAAATTTTAATAATATACAGGGTTTTTCTTTTAAAATAGGCAAGTTACTATCGACTTCCGGTACAACCGGAAGTGCTGCCATCTTCAAAATATTTTAGCCGTAAGTCCCCCATCGACATTAGTACACTACCAAACGTTCAGATTTTTCCTAATTATAGTTTTCCCATAATCGATCGATGTCATTCCCGTGAACCACTATATATATATAGATATCAATATATATATATATATATATATATATATATATATATATATATATATATATATATATATATATATATATATATATATATAATAATATATATATATAGTATAATATTATATATATATATATATATATATATTATATATACTAGGTGTCCGGATAAGTAGACCTGCTGTCTCTCGACAATGTAGGGCCTAGAGGTTTAAAAAATCCTTATAAGTAAAATGGGCAAGAGAAATAGTTGGAAATTATTTTAAAGTTCGTAATTTGACCGCTAGAGGGCGTAACTACTATGAAGAAACAAAATTCACGCAATCTTAGAAAGTTAAACGATGAGCTATAAATTTCAAAACATCATTTGACAGCTTGGTTAATACCGCACCATTTTTTTTTCGTACATATCATAATAAGGGAGGGGGAGCAAAAAGATTTGTCAATATTTGCATTTTAATATCGCCTGAACCGTTCAACCGAATTGAATATTGTTGGTCTCATTTGAAAGAGTATTTTATGCACTTTTAACAAAATTTTTTTGGTAAACTGTTTTGTGCATTTTTCATTTGTTCTGTTGTTAAGTTGGTCTTTAAACACGCCTCAAAACTAATTTTGAACCAGTCCTACGCCTGGATAAAGTGTGAAGGAAGGCGCGACGTGTTAACGATTTTGTGGTAAATGGGAAGAAAATTTAATCAAAATTTAAATTACGTCAGTTACGATGGCTACGGTATTTGTTTTTCTCGATAAGCTAACTTAATCTGATTAAAGCACTCCAATTTTTGACATTTTCTCATATAAATCAAGATCGGTTGGAGGTATCGGAATGCGGTTTTCACTAAAATTTAGCTATTTTTATGTTGGCTTAGAGTCTTTGAAGAAAGTAGTACCTTTCCATTAAACTTTCTTCCGAAAATCACAAAAATGTGTAAACGATGCAGATAACGCCCTCTAGTTTATTTACTTTAAACTAAACAGTTTACCAAACAAATTTCTTTAAAAGAGCATAAAACTTCAAATAAGACCAAAAATATTCAAATCGGTTGAACGGTTCAGGCGATATTAAAATGCAAATATTGACAAATCCTTTTGCTCCCCCTCCCTTATTATGATATGTACGAAAAATGTTGTAAATCAAAATGATGCGGTATTACACAAGCTGTCAAATGATGTTTTGAAATTTATAGCTCCTTCTCTAACTTTCCAAGATAGCGTGAATTTTATGTTTCTTCATAGTAGTTACTCTAGTCAATACAATTTCAGATATTTCTCTTGCCCATTCTACTATAAAATTTTTCCCAAATCTAGCTACCATTGTGAGATAATCGTATATCCGACATATATATATATATATATATATATATATATATATATATATATATATATATATATATATATATATATTGAGATGGTTAGATAAAGGGCTAATACAGGGACTAGGGTGAATAAGCTTGTATTTCTTTGTAGTGGGCAAATTGATATAGATTAGTGTATATTTACACTGCTTTTATTAAGTAAAGCATTAGACGAGTGAAACAAAATTGACTTTGATTTAACGCAACAGGCTTGGTGGAATTTGCACAAGTTTGTTTAATCATAAAAAGCATTTGGCTATATAAGGAGCATGTGAGGAAGGTCAAAAGGAGTTATATTTGTGATTACGATTAAGTTCGTAGAACATATTTTATTAAATTCACAGTTTATTCAAAGTATTTTGCCATTTTAGAAGCCTTACAGATATTTATCACACGTATTAGGTCTAGAATAATATGTAGTACATGTATCGAGTCAGTTACAATGCAGGAAAGATTTAAATTTTAAGAAAGGGTTATGGTGCGGACATGATATAGTTTTTCTCTCACAGACTTATTGTACGAAAGGTGCAAGAAAAGAGGTAGTGCGTTGTAAACATTAAAGAACTTATAAACAACATTTTTACATTTGAATATTTAACATATAAACACTTTTTGTGTAAAAATTTTGCAGAAGTGTGTTTAACAATATGAATTTTTGGGTTGACGAAGTTTTAGACAATACAATAAAAGTGAACAGTGTTGAGGTTGAAGACATTTTAGAGTAACATTTTAAGTAATTTGGACGTTGGATATAAAAATTATGAGTATAATTGTGTAAAGTTAGGTTAAGTTTTAATTTTAAGGTTTTTGCATATTTTTAGTTTTTATAGGATAATTTAAGCATAAAATAAATCATTAGAGTAATTAATAGGAGGTTTCCCTCGTTTTCATGTAGAAATTTACATTGTACAAGTTATATAAACATAAATTTATAAAAATAGGGTTAACTACATAAATTTCCAATATAAAAAAGTATTTTCCGTTAAAATTAAGACATATAAGTTTAAATAAATGTATTCTAATACAGTTTTTCGTATAGATTACAAATATGTATTTAGTTTAGGTGTAGAATTTAGAGTTTTTTAGATATAAGTAAATTTAAATTATAATATGTCAAATCGTGTAATTTTGGAGCAATATATTGCTCGTGAGGTATCGTTTTGTGCAGAATTCTGCACAGATTCCAATTCTGTTATCAAAGTGTAAATCCGAAGTATTTTAACAAAGTTATGGCATAATTTGTATTATAGTTAAGTTTTCAAATTTGGTTAAACCAATCAGAGGCTTGGTTACTTTGTTTGTATGGTACAGAAGAAGTTGAAATTTTTGTAGCTAACAGATTAGTATAAAAGGTTGCTCTGATTCTTTCTCTTACTATATTTTTTCTTATGACAAAAAAAGTCAAGATGTTATTAGTGTTAGTGTAAACAAGTAAGTTTTAAGTTACGTTATTATCGAAAATTTTGAAAATCGGTTAGTCAAGAGTCGAGACATCAGTAACACTTGTTTTTAACCTACGAGCAAATATAAAAGTTGGGTTACCGATATAATTTTCAATTGTAATAAATTTTTGTTTCGATTCAATTTACGTGTTCAAATTTCGATTGATGTGTTTTTGTTTTTGTTTTCGTTTTGTCGTTAATAAATTTATTCAGTTCTCTGGATCGTTGTTTATTTTTATGAAGCGACGTATAATAATTAATAAAGGAATTTTCATGAAGCGACCTAAAACAAAGGTGAAAGTGAATTAAAATTATAAAATTTAAAATTTTAAATCGAAAATTTTTATAAACATTTAAACCAATAATTAAATAAAATATAACTTAAAACACAGTGCTTAGTTGAAGCTATTTAAGCAATTTCACAATTACCACCAAATAATACCGTTCTTCAACAAAGTATATTTGGATCAAGTTTGGAAATAGATGTAGCACCATTTTGAACAACAGACCAGTAACATCGGCCACATATGGAAAGAAGCTCACCAAAGATTCCTATGGAACCACCCGAATGAAGACATCATTGGGGAATCCGCAGATACGCATGTGAGTGAGATTTTATTTATCATAACCCATAAACTATTTCCATCATTCGTGTAATTTCCTGCATTTATGTTTGTTATTTGTATTTGTTTGTGCAATAACGGTATAAACATCTGTAAAGTGAATGAACCTTTATTATTTTCAACATTTCAATTTTAATTACAACATAATTACTCTCACATATTTAAGATTTTTCTATTTGATTATTTTTGACAGGCTGCAATTTAATTCAGTTAGGATGCTACGCATGCGTTATTGTGCAGCTTTAACTAAGGTCTGTTTCACATACCATCTATTTATTATAATTTGGAATTTATTTAACAAAGAACATTTCATGATTTCACGTTACATTTAAACGCAATCAAGTTTACATCAAAGATTAAATTATGTTTATTTCATTTGTCCAACAAATAAGCGTAAATTGAACTCTATCCCCAATTATGGGATTTGAGCTAGTCCGGTGCATAACAATTTTATCAATAAAATTATTTTATATTCTATCCTATGAGATAATTTAATTGATATTTATTATTATACATTAGAGCCATTTCAATATATATATATATATATATATATATATATATATATATATATATATATTATATGCTAATTATTGAGGATTTAAATTTGAGGAAATAAGATATTTAGTTGGATAATAAATTTAAATGTTGAGATGTTAATTATGATTAATAGATTTACTTTGCAGACTAGCTCAATCTCAATTTGGGATAGGGATCAAATGTATTTAGTTTGGAAAATAAAATTTATATTTAATCTGAATGTGTGTATGATTTACACTTTATAAAATTATTACAAATGTATAAAATTATTCTGAATAATTTACTTCCAACGCATGCGTTGTAATGTAATTATGAAGTTAATAATATCAAAATTGTCAAATAATAATTTGAAATTTACTGTTAACGTCCACAATGAAAATAATTTAAAATTTTGTTTCCTTTACAGGTGTTTATACAAGTAATTGTTTGAAATTCTATACCAATACATATACCTAATAAATAAAAATTTTCAGGAAATTTACCAAATAAATGTCCACAATAAATAGGGTTATATACAAAAAAATGTGACTCACATATACTGTCCTCAATGCAAATTGATGTCTTCGAGTAGTTCCAACTTGATGCAGGCACTTTCCACTCGATTCTAGCTGTTACCATACACCCATATGCAGCTAACCGGTACTTGGATTGTCGATGACAGCAACTTCCAAAAAACTAATGATGTTTCTTTCCAAATCGGCAACACTCCAGTCACTTATTTTAATTTGGTAAAAATTTTTTATTTAAATAAATTAAAACTTAATGATTGGTATCGTTTAAAAAGAAATGTTTAAATGTTGTCCAAAATTTTGTTATTATATCACTTTTATTTTTAGATGCCGGATCAAATTTGTTTTATTTAGAAGAAATTGTACCCAGAAATAAAACACAAATAACCAAATAAATGTGATTTTAATTTGGTAGAACGGAATTAAATCAAATATGATAACACGAAAACTCTTAATAAAATCGTAACACAAATTAACTCGTACAATATTTTCCGAAAACTAGCAGGTATCGGAGACCGAACTATTTAATTTAATCGCCGGTATAAAAACAATTGCTCTCGAATTATTTTCTTCGTAAATTATAACTTTCTTTACGATGATTAAATTAGGTTATGAAAACTTACTTTTTACACAAATGCACAACACTGCTTTAACCTTATTTTAAATTTTAACAAATTCTAGAGAGAGCTGGACTTCCAGGGCAATTCCTTTTATACCTTTTTGGTTGTTACTAAAAATTCAATTTTTTTTCAGCCATATTACCTAAGTAACTAAGGCTCTGATTGGTTGACACATTTAAAAATTTGGACTAAAATGGAAATTTGGCCATAACTTTCTTATACATTAACGAATTTAAAAATTAACAACAGAAATGAAAACTACATAAAATTTCGAACAAAAAGACACCTAACAAGCTATGGTTCCTAAAAATAATATACGAAATCACTTAATCTAAATTGAATTTGCTTATAACTATCTAAACTTACAAGCTACACTTAATCTAATTACATAAACGGAATTCTGAGAAAATTTTACATAAGAAAACATACTTTTAGTGTTAGAAATATCGAATTTAAAGAATTTTAAGTTTATGTAAAAATATTCTAAATTCACCTCATATTTCACACAATTTTGCGGTGAAATGCAATGTATCCTTATAAAAACTGTGAGATACTGAGAAAGAACTCCTATTAATTGCTTTAAGAGCATAATTAAAGCTTAATAATATGAAAAAACTATAAAATTATGCAAAAAACCTAGAAATTATAACCTAACCAAACTTAAATCTAAAATTGGAAATAACTCATATTTAAAAATGTTTTCAACACTCAAAATGTTATGTTAGAGGTTTGTAATACTTGTCTTTATTATTTTCACTATTCATTTCTAATGCATTAAGTCATATAGTGTTGCATTAAAAAGTCCTTCGTCTAACACACTTACTGAAATTTCATTATAAAATGTATATCACTATGAATGTCTTTATGCTAAATTGTTCTATGATTGTTCTTGCTGTTAAACTTATATCACAATGTTAGTCACAAGTTGCTTCCAGAAATATGTGAAAAATGTCTAAAATGTCCATATTATAACCCTTTTATGAAATTTTCACATTTCCTGCATTCTAAAACTATTTATACAATATCCTAACATAATCCTAACTATACAGTTTATGTTTAAACACCTGTAAAGTGTTCACTTGCCAAAATACCCTCGAAAAATTGACTTTTATTGAAATAAATGAAATACTAAATTGACTTTACGAAAATAGGTGTATTTAACATTCTTGACATTTTGTTGATAGCACAATGCTTTTATGATGAAACCAAACTATTAAATAATATTCAGACTATTTTACAAAACAAATCTACTTAAACACATCGTGAACCAGATTTCTATAAAACAGTGTCTCGCACATGTATCGAGCTTGAAATCACCCCTTTTTATTACTAAATTGTCATTTAAACTGCCCGATCCTTCTTTTACTTCTTTCTGAACATCTCAATATATATATATATATATATATATATATATATATATATATATATATATATATATATATATATAATAGTAGCCTTAATCTAATCAAGCGTTCTATTCAAAGCAATTTTGTTATTTGTTTGAGGTCCGCTGTGTACGCGAAACTATCATTTTACTAGGAAGCTGTTACACTAAATCCGCATAAACAAAATTCGGTGCAAAAGAATAGTTCAACTGAATTAAAACTCATCACTTAACAAAACACTAGAACCCATTATATGACCCCAAAATGTCACTATTGACAAACTATAACAATATAATACGCTCGGTGTTTGTGAATCTTCAATAAAATCCCAACAAAAGAAAACAATCTTCCTTCGATACACTCTCGGTATGGCGTAACTAAGTTCAATCTTGCTCTACCAAACCCTCTTACATCACGCACACACACAACACAACACACACACACACAACACACACACACAAACACACACACACACACACACAAACACACACAACACACACACACACACACACACACAACACACACACACACAACACACATAAACACACACACACACACACAAACACACACAACACACACACACACACACACACACACACACACACACACACACACACACAAACACACACACACACATACACACACAAACACACACACAAACACACACACACACACAACACACACACACACACAAACACAAACACACACACAAACACACACACACACACACACACACACACACACACACACACACACACACACACACACACAAACACAAACACAAACACAAACACAAACACAAACACAAACAAACACAAACACACACACACACACACACACACACAAATATTTTTAGTGTCGTCCATCTTGCATTCTATCCAAACTAGCCATTCATACCAATTCATTATTTAAATTTTATCACGGGCCAAAATTGAATCATAAAAACAACCTGCACTGTTATCAATAAAACTGATATTCATTTATTGATGGTCTCCTTTCGACAGTGATTCTTAAAGTCACGTAATCTAAAAGCTTACTCTTTGCCTGTAGACCAAAAATTTATCTAGAGATTCTCGTCGTCTTGTCTCCAATACGCTTTTAAAACTGCAATATATACTTTTATGCACTAAGTTACAATACAAAGCAGCAATATTAATAATAAATGTAAGATTCCGGTGAAACAATTTAACGCAACTGACTGTAATTAATTATATTTAAAAAATACAAACAACCATTATCTGCAAAAACTAATCTAACGACGTTTTCACTGAAACGCAATTATTCGTGTGGGAGATGAAACGTAATTAAAAAACTTCAATTTATCAAAGGTAGCCAACTCAAAGAATACGTATGTGATCCTTACAGATATTGAATTCTGAATTTTAACTTGTGATTAAAAAAAATATCCTCAAACAAAAAAAAAGATTAAATTAAAGCTTCCAAAAATGTATGCTCTATCACATTCAACTTTCCTGAACATTGTAGACGTCGGATACTAACGAACATCCCACTGTCATAACTAGCAACAAATACTCGAAAGAATTTGACACGCACGTGACAAACTCCATTGCTGAAACAACACCGAAATCAAATCGGACAAAACAAAGAAAGCAAAAAATGCAAGATGATGAACCAGAGTGAGTTAAATCAAAGCGCAACGAACCACACTGGAAATTTGTGACACTGTTTAAACTTTAATTCGAATTCATGTGCCTTTACACGTCTAGGTCAAGAAATCTATTTTCCTGAACATTCTGGTACCAGATGACAAACTCTTTTGTATATGACCATGCTGTTGATTTCGATATATCGAACCTTCCAGACAACAATCCAAACAGAGTTCCTGTTTTTATAAAAGTATTAATTTTTAAACATAACAAACCTTCTTCGTTAGATGGCATGCTTATCGCAACCAAAAGCTGTTTTACTGGAAAAAGTGTATTAGGTCCTGCACCTTCGTCCCTTTTTTTAATATGAGAGGACATGTGTGTTACAGAAAATTCTCAAATGTTTCACGTTTAAGTTTATAATGCATTCTGAAGTGCGAAAGATATAAGTTCTTACTGGTTAGCAATTAAACGGCAACTGCATACCATCAAAATTATACCATTTTCTGCATAATTTGTTACAAAAATTCTCCTTCTGCTCTGTTTATGTTTACAGAAGGCAGTTATAGCTTCCAAAATTTCGCCATAGGTATCACAGTCAAAGCATTTACAGTAATTATTTTCCGCTTTTCCGTTTCTAGTATAAAACTAACCTCAAATCAAGAAAACAAATAGTTAATATAACCTTACACCTATGATCAGCTGATTCGGCGCATTCGATTTTATACTTTAGTGGTTAATTAACCTTGTTAACCTCTTATGCATCGGAACCAACAAACCGGTTTAATTTTCGTAAATAGTTGATGTAGAGGTTGCTGGTTGGTTTTTGTTTGTTCGTGTCGTCATCTAGCGGTATATCTTAAAAACTAGTGATAGTTTCCTGTTTGAGCCATTGCCTAGCTGCATATTTTCAAAGTAGTGGTCTGTTCATCTCGTCATCCAGTGCTGTATATTAAAAACTAGAAAAAAATTCCTCATTATCATTTGTTATGCAGAGAAAATTAAAACTTGCAAATAATGTTATGTTATTGGCCGTGGTTTTAAATTTCCGCATGCATTCACTTAAATTAAAATAGATGATTCTTAATTATCGACAATCAAACTAATTATGTTTAAAATTTAATAATGTATGTAATTGAATGCGAAAGGTAAGTTAGAACTTAATAACAGTTTCTGAATTTGTTTTGTGTAATTTATAAACTTATTTTCTGTTTAGTATTATTAATTAATTAGCAGATTAATTAATTGATTGACATTATCCATATGTTTTTAGACTAGAATAAAGCGTAGCTTTGCATTACGATCCAGATGCTGTTCAAGAAACAGTTAAACAAATAAATGATTTACTTCTAAAAGTAAAAAAGCTGCAATGGGATTTAAACATTTTTGCTATTCATAGATATTTAAAAGTGGGTAGGAGATCCATTTCTTTTTTTCTTCTTCTCTTTGTTCATCTTTTAACGCCAACAGCAAAAGTAGGAGTTTTATGTAATTAAAAAAAAAATAAAATTGTGCAACTATAAACTTATTCTCTGTATTTAAAAATTATTATTAATTTTATTAAAAACACAAATAAAAGTTTACCTCAGTAGGATTTGAACTACGACCTGTACTTTCTAGAGTACCGCGTAATCAACTGGCCATCAAGGTTCAACCCCAATCGATGTAAATTTTGTCTTTATGTAGAACTGATGTAAATTCTAAATTTAATGAGATTACAATCGAATTACTTATATTAATGGAATGTGAGCTTGCTATATCGCAAGGATTCACACACCAAAGCAACTTGATTAATATTAAATTATTATAAGTTTTTGTTATGAACGAATAAGTTCCAAGGTAAATATGTAATTAAAAATTATTATTAATTTTATAGTGTTTTACACTATCAAAACCTTTTCATCTTTTATTTTTTGTAAATAAACAACGCATCTGTGTAGTTTGTGTATGTGCGTGTGTGTGTGTGTGTGTGTGTGTGTGAGGAGGGGGGGTCAATTAGTGAGAATGCACGTATAGAATATACAAGATTGTAAGACAGTTAGAAGGCATGATTTAAGTGTTACTTTTTAATTACAGTAGATTACACAATATATTTCTATTAGATTAGATTTGATTGACAATTTAATCGACGGTGATTACTTTAATTCATTAATACCCTACGCATTCGATTACATTAAATTTTAACATAATTAATTTGACGATCATCAGTTTTAATCCAAACGAACACATACGGAAATTTAATTATTGTCTATAGTATAACATAATTTCAAATGTTCTCTCAATAACAAATAATGATTCAAATGCAGGAAACTTAAACTAGTTTGAAAATATGTCACTAGATGGCGACATAGATACACAACCAATTCCAGAAACTTCTACTACTTTCTAGAATATGGCGTTAGGTAATGACACCACTAGTTCTTTAAAGTAAACCACTAGATGACAATACGAGGACATAAATAGGCAACCAACCAGAATAAAAAACCTTAGACATTCAATTACTTTGTTTCAAATAGGACGAGAAGCGAGTTTACCACCGCCAATCAGCATCCGTTAGCTGTAGGCCTCCAACTAGAACCGAGAATATTAAAGACCAATAAGAAGCTAGGAATTCGTATTGGATGTAGCTTGTAAGTGGAAAGCCTTAAGTTCCTAATCATAATGCGCCGCCTTGGCCTTTGGAGAAGGTTAAAGACCAATAAGAAACAAGAAACTGAAAGTTAATGCAAGAGAAATCTTGATGCACTTAGTTAGAGCTCACAACCTGACGCTGTAGGTGGAGCTAAAGACTAATCAGAAACCAAAGAGTGAAAGTAGACGTGGCCACACTTTCTTCTGCTCGTGACGCCAATTCGATTAAAAGCGGTGGAAAAATGGATTCACATGTTTAGTTGTTACGTAATAGCTAGAAATATTACTCTTTACTGGGACAAAAGCTATAATGCCGTTTTTTATGATTTTCACATCGTTAATGCTTTCTTATTGTGTAACTGATAATTGAATTTATAAGATCTTCAGGTATTTGCATCATTTAAATTATTAGTATTGCCTATTACGCCTAAAATATGGCACACTTAAATAAGGTCTCAGTTCTTTACATTGTGCCATAACTTGCCTTGTTTTGTTTTCAACCTAAATATAACATTTTAAAGGCAAGGTTACTATAGTTAGTCAAGTGAGCTGAAGTTAAAGATATCCATTCTGGCACACTTATACCCAAAATCCCTTGTTAATTCTTATGGAGTTTTCCAAGGTTCGTCTCAGAAGCCAATCAGAAGCTTTCTTTCAGTCACGTGACCAAGCTTTGTGCATGCGCTATCACATTTGACTGGAAGTATTGGTGGGGTTAAGGTACATTAAGCATGAAATCATAAGAGATGGCTGCGAATAGGTATTGGGCGAACACAATTTGTTTGGACATCTATTTCTTCAATCCTTACACACTTTCAAATTACCTCTCACACCTACACGCAGATACAACTACCAATATCTCTACACAATTTTCGTCTCACGTGACGTCATTACATGTTTATCAGCCTAACTTACCACTAATGATATTGAAACTTAAGAAAACCACTATCACTGACACAACTGCGAGGTCTTACCGATGCTTATATGTGATTTTCAACCCTTCATAAAGGGTTTACAATATCAAGTTGGTGAAACCTGCCGTTCTAAGGTTGGTGAATTGTTTAAAATAAGCAAATACGCAGTCAATAAACCCCATTACACTTTGTGCTTAAAGGTGGGTTGGAGTATTATGTAATCAAATTTAGCTGGGATTTAAAACCTGTATTGTGCATCGAACTAGCTTTATGATGACTAACCTAGTACGCGTAGCCTGATTGTCTGTATCCCTATGCAGAGGATGACTGTGCGCGGATGGTTGCATGCTGAAGACTGCATAAGGCTAAACATAGAGACACATTTGTAATGAGGATGGCTTAAAGGTTCGGGATGGTAGCATCTGGGTCGTTGCATACGAATGGCTGCGTAGAGGTTAACACATTGGGGATGGGAATGATAGTATGCGGGTAAATAAACACTCGATAATATTAACTTATTGTTACAAAATACATTCTAAAGAAAGAACTACATTTTCGACGTATCATTTGGATTAATTGCCGTGGCAGATGAAAGAAATATTTGGTGCTGGAATGCGAGGTTCTGTAATAATATCTCATTAAACATACTACTACTCAAACTGTGAGTGTGGTTGCTAAGAGATGGAAGCATTTATTACCTAATAATTTCTCGAGGATGTTGTGGTATTGAAGCTTGTACAATTATTTTCTTAAATCTAAAAATATATATGACTTTATAAGTGATAAAGGGCGTTTACTTACCGACCACCATCTGAATTCATTTAAGATAGAAAACTGCCATCTGGTCCATTCCGTTTGACACCCTCGAGTGAATATTGCAAATACGGTCAACATTAATCAAAGCAATCAAAAGAATACATAAATCAAAAATAGTTTATTTACCTTAACGTCAATTAAACAATTAAAATGTAGTAATAGATGCTTCATATTGCTTGCTCTATTACTTCAGCTTCCAAAACATTTGCCTTTTAGTAACAAACTATTCTCACTGATAGCAAATATTATGTATTTACCAATGGTATGCTTGGATTAATGGTAAACAGCGACTGATATATCCCGATGTGTAAAAAATTACCAACTACTGATAATTTCTATTATTGAGGAATGTAAGTACGTACATACAAATTTTTGCGTTAACGAATACCATATCGTTACAACCAACGTCATAGTCTCGTTCTGTAATATCTAAAGATAAAACATTGGTAATAACTCTATTAAGGTGTTATTACATCAAAAGTTGGCGATAGTATGGACACGGCCCAAACAAGTGTTAATATAAAACCGCAGGGATCCGATATTTCAAGATAATAGGTATATTAAAAAAATTTGCTATTATTCGCACAAAAACATAATACATTACAATCGGAAATTCTAGAATTGTTGTTAAATCAATTTTTAAACGTTAATCAATAAATTGTGTTACATCAAAGTAAAATTTATTAGTTTCTCGAAGACAATCAGGTAGCAAAGCTATGAACACATCAGTTTGTATTATTCTATCTCAGACCAATTAACAGGTAATGGTTTTCTTAAATAGAAATATATTATTCGTTCACTATAAATATTTTTAGCAAAGTTTTCTTAAGCAGGTTTTATATACAGGGTGATCCAGATTGATTGAAGTGGTCCGCTTACTTCAAAAAAGTAATTCTCCACTTATCTCATTTAGTGATCCTAACTATTTCCAGTGGTGTACATACGGGTATTACTGATTGGGCGGGAAATTCAAAAGTTGATGATATATCAACAATAAATACAGCAAAACTTTATATGACATAAATAGTATGTGTTTCTTGATTTTTGAACTACCTCCATCTTAATGTTATTATTAAAAGTTCCAATAAGCGAATGAAATGTTTTTTATTTCAATTTAGTTTTAATTTGACTTATGTCTGCTACAGATTATAGTCTCCGCAAACTTATAATAGGTGCTGAAAATGTTGACCATTATTTTCTAAGCATAAATTTATTTACGTGTAATATTCTCGAAGACGGCTGCTAACGGTTGTGGGATTATTGCATTAACGGTGTTCACTATGGCATTCTGTAACTCCGCAATGGTATGCAAACGATTTGTATACACAACATTTTTAAGATGGCCAAAGAGAAAACAGTCGAGCGGAGTCAAGCAGGGAGATCGTGGTGCCCATCGATTTTTGCTTATTATTCTGTCACCGAAAAATTATGATAAATATGGCAACGTTGTACGGGCCGTGTAAGCTGTTGCGTAATCTTGCTGGAAATACCCATTTTGAAGCTCGTTCAATAAAAGGTCTTCGCATTAATTGTTGTAAGTTTTCGGCATTTATATTTTCATTTAAAAAAATTAGTCCAATTACTCACCTTCTCGACATGGCAATCCAAACTCCAGTTTTAACTGGATGTTTCCATTAAATACATGGGGATTTTCAGTTGACCAGGTTCGGTAATTTTGGGAACGTATACAGCCGTTTGATGAAAACATGCTTCGTCACTGAAAAATGTTATATTCAAAACCTCATTATTATTGAGATTTTCGTTAAACCAGGTACAATACGTTCGACGCTTTGCAAAATCAATTGGCAGCGATTCTTGTAATACAAACATTTTGTACGGGCGCATTTTCACTTTTTTACAATTCCTCTGGCATTTCTCATACGAAACCCCTACAATTACAATTAATAAATAATCAACATTTAGTAATAAAAACAAATTTTACTCAATTACCACTTTGAACTGCAGACAATCCTCTTGAAGGTTTATAGGGACTAGCTTCCAGTCGCCCCCGAATACCATCTAAGCCGTCTTTGTCAAGTACAAGTCTTCTGCCAGGATATTTGCCTTTGGATACGGAGCCGATGTCACGAAAACGTTGATCAATTCGACGAAAATGTGAATGTTTCGTAGGTAACGTCAATGTTGGCGAACGGTTGTTGGTATTCCTCGAAGCAAGAAACTTGCGAATATTCCAGACACCACCTTCATCTCGTTACCCAGACCGAAAATAAGCTCCCAGATAACCTTAATGCGTTTATCCGAAAACATGACACTAACAATTATAACCTAAAAATTATTCGTATTTTATTTTTATTCTAAACAGAGCTTTGCAGTTATTTACTTACCAGATAAATCAATCAAGTATGTGCAGTTTTTGCCTTGAAAAGGATAGGTTTTACGTGAATGACAGTGGCCGATTGTATATATGCATTTACGCACGCTCATGACCCCAACAGATGAAAGTTTTGATAAACGACTTACACTTTCCAATGTTAGAATACATTTTGGATAACATTATGACCATGGCGGAGTTACAAACCCTACAATCAATCTGGATCACGCTGTATTTAGCAGGTAGGATCTTATTGTCATTTTTTTTTAATCATTGTGTATCAATTTGAAAATTACTCAATTAAGTCGAGAACAAAGAATTTAGTCAATAGGGCTTAACCCTTTGTAGATTGTGTTAGTGTCTTAATTTCATCACAAACGTGTAATATTCACATTCAAATGACAGTACACGGGTATAGGATAACAGCGTTGCCAATCATACGGCCATTGTAAGTTTTTTGTAATTTTGTAACAGAAACAGGACCGTCTTTTACGAAGAACACCGAAATATGATTTTGGTTAGATTAAGATATGATTAAGTAAAAAGTTTTAGAATATTCGTGAATGAAATAGAGGGTCATAATTTCTAAAATACTTTTATAATTAAGATAATTTGTTATTTAGTCACAGCTTAAATTATATTAAATACATTGATAATTTTAATTACGTAGGTACCTTTCGTACGCATTTATAAATATTTAATAAGAGTGGTTCAAGAGAACACCAGAACTACAACTTTAAAATAATTTCTAAACTGACCTTATATGGTAAACTCTTCATTTTCATAATCTTGTTCATCTTTCGAGTAGTCGTTTAATAGTATTATAATAGGTTCAATGTCATCTTGCATGTAACCTATTTTCCAAAAATTGTTCTCGATTTTTATAACACGTTTGACATAACTTTCCCAATGTCCATTGCCCTGTATTTTTCTTAACCATCAGAAATCAATGTTTTAACATCGTTTGGTATCGTTCGTCACTGTGATCCCTGTATTTTTCTGCAATGCACTCAATTTTGTATTTGTCAGAAGTTCATCTTTTAAGTAATCTCCTGAATTTGACGTTTAACCCAATATTGTTTGGGAAAGCTTAATTTTCTAGAATGATAAGATGCATTGTCCATTACAATCACATTCTTTTTATTTTCAGGAAGATTCGGTATTAAAGTGTTTTCAAACCATTTCTCAAATAGATCTCCGTCCATCTTGTAACGTGCAAAAATCTATATCCGATTCAACAGGGTCGATTTTATCATTTCTGTGATTGCTGTATTAAAAATTGCCTTTATATTAAAAGTTTGGGATTTATATTTAATGGTTTAATCTATATCTATGTCAATCGTACTGATTTTTGAATCTTCTATAAGGACTGTATTACAATTACGTTTAAAAGGCTAAATGGACATAGTAATTTCACCTATAGGGCTTTTACAACATTTCTGCCGATTTCTACATCTACTATTTAATATTAACTGGTTTTTTTGGGCTGCTTGTTGCTAAATAAATAAGATATCACAGAAACCTTTATTTCCAACATCTTTAATTTTATATCTTATAAGAGGTACTAATCGCATTTATGGCATATATATAAGAATCGTGTTTTCACAAAAAGGTATCGAGCTACCACAAATTACTAAACCGCTATTCGCACGACTGAAACTTATCCAAATATTGTTAATAAACCACGCAGAGCACGCTTTCAATCTAAAGAGCAGACAAACTTCGTTTGTCTGGAAGTAACTTTATGCTGTGCGGAAGTTAACGATTTACTCTCCATACTTGGTTTATGTTACTGAGGTTTACAATGATGGGATCTGGCGGTATGTTCGCTACTTACGACTCAAAACCTTGCACTAACCAGGGTTTAAACTATACTATAGGTGAACACCAGGTCAGAATATTCCATTATTGCACGTGTTAATAAATGTTACCTTAGAATTGATGTTATAAACTGGCATATGCCGGAAGCTGCCTTAAGCAGTGATCGACACCATTTCTACTAAAAATAAACCAAAAAAGTGTTTATGTATTAATAATACTACTGAATTTTTAAAGAACTATTTACCTGTAGTGATGGAGCTGTAGTAGAACACAGGCACTAGACGCCATCTTGGATTTTGACGTCACTTCAGGTCAGGCCCACGTGGGAGACCATATTTTCTACCCTTAATTATTTTTACTCGCTTACGTGTAGGGCGTATTTTTTCACCTTTATTTTTTATGGTTTCTTTTCGGAGGCCATTTTCAACCCTAATTTTCACACACCCACGTGTGAGACCGTATTTTCAACCCTTTCTTTTCGAAGGTCTTTTTCAACCCTAATTATTTTTACTCGCTTACGTATAGGACGTGTATTTTCACCCCTATTTTTTACACACCCACGTGTAGGACGTGTTTTATCACCCTATATTATGACAGCTCACGTATAGGACACGTATTTTCCACCCTCTCTTTTCGAGGGTCAACACTAATTACAGCCTTTTTTGCACATGCTCACGTGGGGGGCAGGTCTTGGTGCTGGGGCTGGACCTGGACTTGGAGTTGGTCTTAAGGTTATTTTTGATGGTCATCTAATTAAGGTTCTTCTGACTATATTAAGAGCAGTGCCCCTGGAGGTTAGGCAATAGCACACGCATACAATGTTGGAAATTGCATAATTAATAAGATATTATTATTAAAATTATCGATCCTATTGTTTTAAAATGGTCACATGCTATTGGATAAT